>JASSUY010049129.1:0-39011 GCA_032466535.1 Forpus xanthops
GAACACTGCCAGGGATGGGGCAGCCACAGCTTCTCTGGGCACCCCCTGACAGCGCCTCAGCACCCTCACAGGGAAGAACTTCTGTCTAAGGGCTCATCTCAGCCTCCCCACAATCAGCTTAAAGCTATGCCCCATTGTCCTGTTGATACCTGTTCTTTTAAAGCAATTGATAGAAACCTTTTTGTAAAATAGAACTGTGATTCATAATTTAGACGTGTACTTATAGGTATCACCTCTTTGTATGTGAAGATATTCCAAAGCTCTGCACGCCATTTGAAACCAGTCCAGGCCTTTCCATGTATCTGGTCTTGGCTTTTTCCTTTTTTTTTTAATATTTTGAGGCATGTAGAACAGAAGACCCGCTGATTATTTATAAAACATATGTAAGTTGGCTATCAGATAACTCTTTTTAATAATATTTTCTGGAGAAAACAGTATAGCTGCAATATTCATTTCTACAATGGAAAAACAACCTCTGAGAAGCAAACCAAGCAAATCATAATGGACTATTAGTCAGATCATTCACCAGATGAGACATTTTGTGTCATGCAAATTTGGGACTGCTGCCTATATAGATTACGTGATTACAATACAACTATTGTTCATTTTTCAAATGAAGAAGAAAATGTAAAAGCTTTATGCATTTCTTTCTAATGCTTTGAAATGGTGTTACTTTTCTTCCTTCTTTTCATCTGGACTTTGGGCAGCGATGCCTGTCTGGACAGGTACGTGCTTCCAGTGCAATCTCATTTGTCTTTATCACTCGGTCCATGAAACATGGAAATTATTTGCAATTTATGATTATCTTTTGGATTCATGCTAAGAATATAATCGGTTACAGAGGTAGCAAGTGAATCTTTTATTCGACCTTAATTTTATTTATGTTCTGTGGAAAAAAGCTGGGCTTTTTAAGTTAAATCAGACAAATCTCACCATGAGTTGAAGCAATGCAGTAATATATGTTCTTCCACTGGAATTTCACCCTGTGTTTTATTTTGCTTCTCACTTTGGCAAAGATTAATCTTCAAATTTAATTTTAAATTAAAAAATAATTGTCAGAATCACAGTTAAAGGCAGTTGTTTTTTTATGGCCCATAGATGTCAGAGAAAAGGGAATACCTACAACTGGGTACATCTAAAGCTAATTGTTTGAATTTTGGGTTTTTTTTTTAGAAGTACATATTTATGTAAACAGGCTACTTTTGAAAATGAGCTGAAGAAAGAATGTGCAAATGCAGGGTCATGATAGCTTGAGCATGAGGCAACAGATCATTTAGATGGCAGTACCAAATAACTGCGCTCTGATAACCCCTTGCACATCTCAGTACCTGTTACAGGCACACTTGTTTTTTAGGAGGTCACAGAATCGTGATTCCTCTTTGACTTTAATCACTCCAGTAGAACAGGCTTTGTCTCAGCTCTTTGTTTTCATGACGATTGAGCCATAGTATTTGGAAATAAAGATTTTTGGGCCAATGCTGAGTTTTCTGTGTGCCAGGGGATTTGTAGTTCTGAGCCTGGTTAGCCCACAGCGGATATGTTGGGTTAGACTCTGTGAAAGGTGCAGTAGATTCCATTAGCAACTCCAATGGCACTTTTTTCTCTCTTGAGCACTCAGGTTTGCAGTCTTAACTTTCCCAAGAACATTTTTTTCCTTCTCTGTGTGTGTATACATATTTATGTATTTTTATAAAAGATTTTTATTTATTTTTTAAAGAATGCTTATTGAATTTCTGACCAGGTTTGAATTGTGAATAGCTTAGTGGAGGTTAAGTTAAACATTAATTTATAGTCAATGTAGATAAACTATAATGAATTATTAAGCAAAAGGTTTGATAGCAACAATGTCTATCAAGTCTGCCATTTTTGTGTCATTTTCCTTGCGAGAAAGAGATGAGGTTATAAAGAGGAGCATTTCTCCTATGCTGGCTTCAGTGCTGGCATCTGCACATACTTTTAGGGCTGTGAAGGGGAGCACTTAAGGGACGTGTTGTGTTCCAGTATTGCAGCCGCTGTTAGATGTATATTTGTACAAGGCTGTGTTTGTGCAGGATGTTTTCCAAGGTAGCTCTGGGACTCCTCTGTCTACAAAGGCTGAGATTTTTTTTTCATGCAAAGCTTTTGACAGGTTTTCTAAGGAAGAGCACATAAAAAATAGAACAATAGAGTTGTGCAGTTATTTGTAATGGTTTGAAAGACTGAAAAATCTGGCTTTGTGAGAAGAGAGTAATTTTCTTAAGGGTATTTTAGGAGATTTTGGCAATTTCTTCTCCTATTTGAGTCCTTGTCCTCCCACTCTGTGGCAGCTTCTGCTCAGCATTTTCTTCCTCTGCTTAGGCTTGATGAACAGTGGTGGGGTTTTGGTATGTGGTTTTGGGGTTTTGTTTTTAAAGTTCCCATTCAGCATGGGCTGATACCATTAAAGCTGGTGGAGGAGGAAGGAGGTAATACAGTGTGTTCTATTGGGAGTTCCGATCTTACTGATCAACTATATCCTCAGTGAAGGGGTGAAAGGCTAATTGGGCTAATTTTAGGGATGAGTAAACCTGTCTGGAGCACAAGGAGTGCAGAAATCTTCTACCTTGAAACCAGATCTAAAGGACCTGTTCTGCTTAAATTAACTTTCTGAAGTTCTATCTGGATTTCACCTATTGACAATCATATTGTCTTCTTTCAACTCATGTGAGAAGCATCAAGAGCATGTCAATAGTAGTTCTTTTTCTATTGTATCTTTTATCTGTGGTTTATTTCCAGTGTGTTAGATGGTAGTTGACATGACTGAACTGTTATTTCATATGAACACACAGCTAGACAAGTTGTTTTACAAACAATGCCATTGCTGAAATTGGACTACCTACAGATCTTGTGCTGTGCCCTTAAATTCTTTTGCTATAATGTCCACATTCCTTCCCCTGTGATTAGCCTTTTGCATTTGATCTCTGTCTCTAGACCACCCATATGATATCCATATCTTACTGTGGTAGGTGCACTACTGCATTTCCCTTCTCAGTCCCCTGCCTCCCTTCCCGTTCCTCAGCTAAGCCCCACACAGCCCCTTGCTCACTCCCCCATGGTGGGATTGGACAGAGAATCAGAAGGGTAGAAGTGAAAACTTCTGGGTTGCGATGGAGACAGTTTAATTGGTAAAGCATAAGTTATTGCACAAGGATAGCAAAATAAGGAATTAATTCAGCACTTTCCATGGGTGGGCATGTGTTCAGCCATCCCCAGGAAAGCAGAGCTCCATCACACCTAACAGTGACATAACTGGGAAGGCAAACATTATCGCTCCCAATGTCCCCCACTTTCTTCTTCTTCCCCCACCTTTATATGCTGAGCACGATGTCCTGTGGTGTTGAGTTACCTTTCTGCCATCCAGTTTGTTGTAACTGGCAAATGAATTCAAATTTGTCAGGGGAGCTGGGAATGGGCAGCATTCCAAAGGGCTTGTTTCCTGGGGAGAGCATGCTGAACCCCAAGGAAAAGTGTTTTGATAAAGCTGTGGAGAAGGAAACTTGTTTTGTGAGCGTAACCTCTAATTTTGCCAATGTATTAATAGTACAAACTGCAAGAAAACCCAGCGTCTTCTACCAGAAAATGTCAGCACTGCATTTCAGAATTTCTACTTGTATTATTATTTCATTGTGGTGTGTTAAATGCTGAAGTCTGTAATGCTTCCAGGTACCTATTCATACCATGCATGTTATAATTCACCTGTTAAAAATGGGAAATATCCCTAATTATGCTGGCTATACCAGGCCAAAAATGTGTTACTTTAATTGTGCAATTACTCCTGTTATAGTATCAGTAAATAAAATAATTCTTTATGAAATATTTTTGCAGCAGATGACCAGAATGTTTTATTGTTCAATACCAATCATTGGATTAGGAAAATGGATTACAACTGTGAGTAATTCTTAAAGCCCCTGACTGACATTATTCCTGTAATTGTCTACCTTATGTCATTAATCTTAAGCATTCTGAGAAATAACTGACTCTGTAAGACTTGCCTTTACCTAATATTTTGTGCTGAATTTACTCTGTGTTTATTAGCACACATGTGAGGTCTAACTGGAAGGCACTTGGATGAATATGCTTGGTTTCAAGCAAGTTGTAGGGACGATAGAATTGGTGGACTTCAGCAAATGACCAGTGTGCTTCGGCCTGTGTTTATATGTGAAAAATGAAGAGATTGTGTGTTTAAATGAGAATATTATTTACTGTTTAATACAATCCTTATCTTAGGTTTTTGTGCTGACGTGAAGGTTTTGCCTGGAGCAGTCTCTTGATCAGTGGAGGTTCAGCTCTGAAATCAGGGTGCAGCTGCTGTTATGAAGCCTTTGAATTAAGTCTCAGTGCCAGCCCCTGAAGTGCTCTGTTCTTTTCCGGTGAACCTATGGAGAGTTCACTCCGGAACTAGGACAGGAAAATTTACTTATTTGTATTTTATTTGTCTAAAATAGCAAATATATCAGCAATAAGCTAAGAGTGAGATGTGGTGCTCTTCCCCTCAGCAGCCTAGATAGAAGGTTGGGGCTTTTTTCTCTTGCGATCTGAAATGATAAATTGTAACTTCAGTATCAGTCCAAGTGGAAAACCAGTCATGTAGGTGTAAGTTCTCTAGCTGGGTGTCTGTTTTAAGGCACATGGTAAAAAACATGCCATGTGGCAAGGGACAGAAAAGCCTTAAGGCTGGGGTTGGTAATTAAGCTTGCGAACAATGGCAATTTGGGGGAGCTGTTTTAAGGAGTGGGTGACCTTCAGTGCCATCAGACATGGTATATTCTCAGAATTCTCTTTACACACTTGTCTAGTTTGGTGTATTTCCATTCAGAGTGGCACAGTGCTGCCAGCGGGCCTTTAGGGGCTGGTTTGTAGCTGCATGTTGGGCTGCAGTAGGTAGCTGGACCGCCGTGTATGTCCTGCTTTGAAGCCCTCTTGGTATCACTGCATTGGTTTGTGGGTGGGTTTGGTTCCAGTGTCTCTCAGAGTACAGTCAGACATGGGGAGCTTGGCTTGGAAGGAAGCCTCTTGTTTTCTGTGGGCTTAACACCTCCCTTGACTTTGTTAGAGGAAGGCTGCATCTTTGTGTAGCTGCCAGGTAGCAGAAAAAGGAACTGTCAGTGTGCTAGCACTGTCCTCTTCTCTGAAACCAGCTGCTCTTACAGCTACATCACACCCACAGATACCATAATTATGAAGAGAAAATAAGCAGTATGAATGACACTGAGGAACACAAAACCCCATGTCATCAAGGCTACTGCAGACTTTTCAGGAAATTCATTCTGGACTGCTGTGAAGCAGGTCATAGGGATTCAAGGCAAAAATGGCATTTGACAGCAGCCTAAGAAGCTCAGAAGATGATGGACTTGAGGACCTCAATTTTCCCATACATAAGGAGTAAAAGGGTCCCTGTTGGGATCAGCGCTGCAGAGACAGATGCCTCCTATTTACCTTTTCTAATCCCTTGGTTCTGGCTGCTTACAGCAGCTGTATAGAGGACACCAAAATTATCACCCTTTTGCTTCGGGGCTTTCCAAACATTTTTCTTGAGAGACCTTGTCCTAAGGAAAAAAACCCAAACCCCATCCCCATCTGTTGGCTTCTATTCCTACCTCCTGAAGTTTGCTTTTGGCCTAGATTAATTTCTAGTCTCTTGTTGTCCTACTAGTCAGATATTCTTCTTTGTGCAGCTGTGTGGGAAGAATGGGAAAGAGCCTTTGAATAACTCCAGATTGGTGTGAAAATCTAAATGAAGGGCAATATGCTCTTCCTGATCCTCTATTTTGTGCAAGATCTGTGCCAAGATCTGCACAGGGTGAGAAATGGATGTCCTGCTTGTGATTATTGATTTCTTCAGTAACATTGTTCTATTTGTACCCCTGTTTGCAGTGTGTTTGAAAGGTTTGATCCCCTGACAGGCTGGTGTATTGTTTTTCTTCTCTTCCCAGTGTCTCTTTTGGGGTTTGCTCTCAAGTCAGATACTGCTGCTTCCAAATTTCAGCCTGGATTACCTGGTGGTAATGGAATTAATAAAAACAGTATTTAAAAAAAAATAGATCTTTTGTGTGATGGTTTAGGAAAGAGATTAAAATTATACAGTGAACTCCAGACAGATTTTCTATAGAGAAGGGGACTGAACTGGACAGATGAGATTTTATTGGGGTGCCATCAGACTGGGGTTAAATTGTGTGCTTTTCTGATTGACAATCCAGAGTCAGTGTAGCAGGAAGATAGTGAAAAGAAGTGAGGTGGTGAGCTGTTCTCTCATCAAAAGCTGTTGAATTGCTGAGGGTAATTTTTAAGGTATTCAGAAATCTTTTTAAAGCATTCAGAAATAAAACTGCCTGATCAGTGGGATCAGATTGGGAATTAGTGACTTCTCCCTCTGTTGTCTTTGTGAGCTCATTGGCAGGATAGTTTTGCAAAGACTGGCACCATTCATGAGGGTTTATGGAGGTTTCAGTCTTTAGAATTGTTTTCTCCAGAGTGATTCCTGTTATCTGAAATGATTTCTAAAGATGCTTCAAGTGAGGGATTCCTGACAGAGGAGTCATAGTATAACTTTTGACTGTAGTTACTTTTCTGCTCCTGTATGTCGATAATGGCACATCTGAGTTGGTGGTTTAACACTTGTGTTTTGTTTCTTCTGGGTTCTAAATGTAATAGTCTTGTTTTAGCCGTGACTTCACACTTTGTTTTTTCCAAAATTCATTTATAACTTTGTTGTCTTTTTTTGTTTTCTGAGCAGTATGAAAAATCTCATCACAGAATTGATGCAGGAAATTGAATCCCAGACTGGTTTTTGTTGCAAGGGACCTTAAAGCTCATCCAGCTCCAATCCCCTTCCCTTAGAGCAGGTTGCTCCAAGCCCTGTCCAACCTTGAACACTGAAAGAGAAGGGGCAGCCACAGCTTCTCTGGGCACCCCGTGCCAGCACCTCAGCACCCTCATGGGGAAGAACTTCTGCCTAAGAGCTCATCTCTGTCTCCTTCTGTCAGTTTAAAACTGCTCTTTCTCCTGTTGCTACAGGACTTTCTTATCAGCCCCCTTTATGTATTGAAAGACCACGCTAAGCTATTCCTGAAGCCAGAGTGTGCTACTTATTTGAAACGCAGAAGCATCATTCACAGGGGCAAACCTCACTTTTAATTTAAAAAGTGGGTAAAGCCCACATAACAGTTCAGGGGTGTACGGGCTTCATGATGGTTTTTCATACCGTACTGGTCCGTATACCCCATGTGGTCATTGCTGTGTGAAAGAGAAGCCTATTGAATCTACTTGATTATTCTTTCAGTATCTACCTCTCTCAGTATTGGCAACAATTCCTTGAAGTTATTGTGTCTATGGTTACAACTTCCTTGGAACAATAAAACAGTGACTGAACTTCTTTTCCAGCCAGGAACAAGATATATTATTGTGCTTTCGTTTTCCTCGTACTAAGGCTGTTCCAAAGAAAGATACAAACTCAATACTATGTTAATGTTGCAAAAATAAAAGGAAAAGCTATGTTTTATGTTTCGTCCTATTAAAATGATGGCAAACACATGGAATGTATGTCCCCTACAGAAAGGATTTGAAGTATCCATTTCCTAATAGAAAATATAAATGAAGCTCAAATGTGATGTGTGTTGTGACTTGTGGAAGGCCCGTTTTAGGCTTATGTGCACTCAGGCATGGTAAGTCTTGATGCCCGAGCCCAGTTACATAAGGAATGCCTAAGCTATTACGGATGCTTAGGACAATCTAAACTGGATGAACAGGATGTAGTAAACAGATTACAGCAAGGTTTATTGGTAATTCATTCTGATGTGGGAAGTAAAGGAACCATTAAGTCGTGTATAAAGAGGGTAAAATGAAGAGGTGCTGCCCAGCATTGAACAGTTTTTGAGTTAGTGGAGCAGTAACTCCAGAATTTTCTTGAAGGAGAAGAAAATAAGTCAGCTTTGCATAAGTAAGATTGAGATAAATAGGCTTTCGGTTTGGAAGGTATGTTTTCAGCAGGAAGGATTAAGTGGACTTGGCAGTCCCTTGAGCTTGACATTGATATTGTAATGAGCTTTAAATAGCTGATTCCCAAGCCTCCTGCTCCCTGTGCCCATGAGGTAAGCCCTAGGTCAAGCTGAATACCAAGGGGTTGGCTTCCTCAGAGCCTGGGGGACACGTCCCCAGGTGACACTGGGTCTCTTGGAAATCTGTCAGTTCATCATGACTCACTTGAAGCGCTACTAACTGAAGAGGAAGCACGGATTACACCCTTACCATCTGTTGGAAGCCTGCTCCCTCATGGCTGAGGCTCTGGTGCGTGGAGATGTGGATCAGGTTAGCAGGCAAGCTGACAGAGCAGAAGAGGATGGTGAGAAGATCTACTTCTGCTTAGTGTGAAAGGCAGGTGACCAGGCTGATAAGTCCATGTGCCATTTCAATAATGTCCCATTTCACTGCTTTTATGCAACTGTACTATTTCTTAACAGCAAGTGCTGCAACTTTCTCCTTGTGTATTTGCCCAGTTCCTTCCAGAGCACATACATATAGCTTCTCCAGTAAGAATGTGCTGGGTTTTGTTTGGGAAAAGCCAACTGACGACTTGAAAATATAGAAGCAGGACTGGACAACTACCTGCAGTGCTTAAATGGAGACTAAAACAATCAGCGTGCTTGTCATGCTTCAAGGGCATACAAGTCCTTAACATTCCTGCAGTGAGATCATTGTGTCTGGCATGTTTGAAGATTCTCATCCAGAAGGGTGGGCAGAACCAACCAGAAAAGAGAAATACAATAGAAGTACTTAAAACCAAGTATCGTAAATGCAAAATCCTTTGAGCTAAGCCCAAACCAGGCATTTATATTGTGAAGCAGATCCAACTCATTGCTATTATTCAGGAACAGTAATTCTGGAGTAGTAAATTCAGATCCTCTCCAATGTGATGATAAGAGAGAGCTTGGAAGTCACATGCTCCCAAGTTACAGATCAGCAGTAAAACGTAGGTGTAACATCCAGGGAAACGCAAGAGTACCACAAGAAAATACCACTTCCTGGGATACCTGTTTGTCAAAGAAATAATTATAACCTTATTTCTCATCAGCTGTCAGGGAATAGATTGGTTTTAAAACCTGAATTAGTATGTTACTTTTAACCTTTGACCATTGCTGTAACACATTTGTTACAGATAGATGAGAGGGGGGATAATAAAGTCCATAGGAAAAATTTTACTACTGTGGGTAGCTTCGGAGTAGCTGACTCTCAAATTTGCAACGTTTTAAATGACCCATAAGAAACACTTTCACAAAAGTGTTCCATCGTTTAAGTTTTAAAACTGGAAAAAGGACCTTTAGGTCAGTCCCCTTGGTGCAACTCTCTTGCCTGCGTGTCCAGTGACATGCTGTTTGTAGACTTATCATAGAAGCAGTCTGTGAAGTTCAAGATTTTATGTCATTTATGCAGAGCAGAATGAAGTTTATAATGCTGAGTGCAAAGTTCCTAATGTAATATGATAAAAAATAACAAAAGGTAGTAAACAGAAGCCTGCAACCAAAATTGCTATGCTTTCTGTCTGTATGGTAGAGGAGGTATGAAGAGTTTGACTTTGATATTTCACCTTTCTTTGGATCGTTTGTCACACTAATGTTTTTCAAAGAGGATGTGTATTTTCCTGAAGAACACAGGTACAATACAACACAATACCTTTGTCAGTGAGAACTTCCAGATGGTCAAACCCATGAGTTTTAATACTAAGGTGGCAAGTGGCAGTTTCACCTTTGCTGTCTATTTTCTTCATGGTAGTATAGAGTAAGGGCTGAATATGACATATTTTGGGGTCTGTTTTTTCTAACCAGTGTAGTCACAAGTTCAATGTTGGAAAAATTCACTGTTATATTGGGCTGTCTGAGTGCTGAATGATGTAGATGCAGTCCTGCATGTGTTACAACATGTAAGCTTAGTGTGTATGTTCTGAGTTTGCTGAGAGTGCAGTTGAGAAGTTTGATCGGGTTTGCTTTTCTTCCAAATTAAAGGCAAATTAGTGGCCCAGAACCTAAGAAAGAAATCCTGAGTGCTATGACCAGAACCAAGAATTTGTCCTGTGACCAATGTAACTTTCATCTTTTTTCTCTGTGCTAAAATGTTCTTTCAATGAAGATAACTCCACCTGGTTGTGTGTTAGGACTGTGAAGAGGGTTCCTTCAGGCTGTTGTAGGAGAATTCATGTCAGTTTGCCCCTGTGGGGGGTGATTCAGGCCTGTCTGAACAGTCTTGAGCAGCTTCTCGTATTGAGCTTGTGAGTCAAAGATGGGAATATCCTTAGAAATGGGTTTTCCTTTTCAATATTGTCTTTTCCAGTTTTTGTCCTTTCTGTGCACAAGATTGTACATAAACCCCACAAATGCAGTTAATTGCTGCTTGCAAAAACTTTCCATATAAAAGTCACCCACTCATAATTTATAAATATATTTAAAGATATTTGCGAATGTTTGATGCTTAAGGGTTCTTGGTGATGGTAAAAAGGCTTCTCCTTTTCAATATCATTTCCATTGTACATGTTATAAGCCAAATGTACCCCTTCAGTTTTATGATGTGTTAAGCTCTTCTACAAATCATTTTCAGAAATGCAGAAAAGTAGAAGATGCTGTACAAGAAGGGAAGGGAGTTTTTGAGGACTGCCAGCTTATATTTTTATGATTTTTGTAAGGATTAAAGTTTTTCTACTGGAGACCATTTTTTTTTTTTAGATTCAAAATTAACATTGGGCAGCATTTTCTTTTGTATTTCTAAGTCATACTATGATGCTCATGCAAAATACTAATATAAATGTGGTTTAAATTTAACCTGGGGGAATAAATAGGAGCAAAATGACTGATGATGATGAATTTTTTTAGTCCCTTGTACAGAATGGTTGGATTTAATCTCCAGTCTCTGCAAGAAATTATCATGTTGAGCATTTCTGAATTCCACCTGATGAAGTGAAAATTAACTCAGTTGTTCAAGGTGCCCAGGCTGAAACCTTATTACATACAAGGCTTGTTGTTCAAGTCAAACTGAGTAGCACTTGCTAGCACAGGGGATTGGTGGGATTTTTACACATGCACAGTGGTTTCTTATTTTCATGTGTGTTTTTCTAGAGTCAGTATGAACTGTGAAGAACAACTTTTTGTTATACTATTTTACACTTGGAAGAGGTAATTGGTTAAGTCTGTGTTAAGTATATAGCGTTTAGGTTCTGCTGGATGAAGAGCATGGAAAATCTCAGACTGGTAAGTGGCTTCTATTAGAGCAAATAACTTGATGCAATACAGAACACTGGCGAGGAATGAAAAATAGATCTTGCCTTCTTCTAATTTGCATTAATGTGCTGCTGGGGCAGAATATTTCCCCCTGGCTCATTACCTATTTCTCTGGTCACTTCCTGAAACAAGAAAAGTTTTGCAAAGTGGCTTTGGAGAAAGTATTCTGGAGTTTTGGCATTGGTGGCATAGTGCTGCCATGATACAGTAGTGCTTGAATGACTGTACAAAACACTCCCAGATTTATGAAGTAATGAGTGTATTGGTGTAACTTTATTAACCCCGAGAGATTTGTCATCTGTATAAGGACAAATAAACTGTTTCTTTTGTATTTTCCTGCTTCGTCTTCTGAAACGTCTTTGGATATGTGTATATTTTAGTAATGTGACAGGAGAATTCTGAAGGTTCCATTTAGCTTTAGAACATGCTTTGCAATGATGGTAGTTATGCAAGCTGCTTTTCTCCTCCCAGGTGGCTTCTGCATGGCTTCAGCTAAACAGGCAGGGAAAACAGCATGGTCTTTGTGATCCTTCCAGCCCCTGGCACACTGAGGAAGAAAGAGAACAATTTCTATGTTGATGACTTCTGTTTAATGACCTTAACAACATGCCTGAATTTCAGGGAAATACAGTAATTTAGTAAACAGCAATCACTCTGACTTTGTAAAATATAAACGACAATCATAGGGATACTACGTCTTGGTTATATCTGATCTGGCAACTAAAGTGCAAGATGTCCCAGTGCTTCCATGCAAAGGCTGGTGAAAGCATCAGCAGGATGTTCAGAGAAACAGTGATACTGTACTTGCTAAAGGGTAAGCAGCTGCTGGGTTCCAGATCAATTAAATACAAGTAATTTAAATAGAATAGTTGCACCACTCAGATTACTGCAAAACATACTTTTCCAGAAATTACACCTGTCGAGATGTGTAATGACCAGTGCTACAACCAGTTGTAAATTCTCTTTTGCTGAATGATGTGTTAAAAGATGTACCGGGCTTTCTCATTCTCTGGGGGTGTTTGGTTTGGCAGGTTTGTTTTTTTCTCTTTTTCATTAAAAAGATCAAGATTTGTTTTTTTCTAAAGCACCTAGCAAACGCAAATCAGATGTCAGAAAATGCAGGCTTTCCTGTGTTCATTTTGCTGAAGGGGCCGCATAAGTGCTCCATGAGTAGCTACTGTTTAAGTTCCTTTGGAGATATAACCATAGAACAGTTAGGATTGGAAAGGACCTTTAGATCACCTAGTTCCAACCACCTGCCATCGGCAGGGACGCCACATACTCAGTGCTTGCAAGATGCGGTTGTAGGGCTTTGTAACCTGTATGTCTTCTGTGGCTGCTACCAGTTTTGAGAGCCAGCCAAGAGCTCCCAACCACCAGCCCAACCCCAGCTATTCCCATAGGCCTGGATTGGGTGTCACAGCTGCTTGGCTGATTTGGGAGATGCTCGCATGGAAGGGTTTCAGTTGGGTGCCCTGTGGATTTGGGATTCTTCCATGCACATGTGGCACTGATTCTGTAGTTGGAATTAGAGTATAACAGTTTTAACACTTAAATTCCAGGAACTTCCTACTTGAAAGTTTGTTGTCTGGGATTAGTAGTCCTTCTTAAATGAAAGAAGGATATTTTTAAAGCTCTATTTGTGTTTTGGCCAAATGTTTGGAACATTCTTATTGTAGTTTGTATATTTTCATTGTCTTAATTATGGAAAAAAACATGGTGGGGAATGGATTCAGACTGTGAGAACAGTCTGAGGAGAAGAGTATGTGAATGTGATATTTAAATCTTCTTCTCTTGGTTGAGATCAGACCTAGCATATAATTAAGTGATAATTTTACTGAGGTTGAAAGGGGTTTTGCAACTTAGGCTTCCACTGTTCTAGCTACTTAAAAAGCAGATGAATTACTTAAAAGACTGTGTTGTTCCTCTAAAAGAAATCTTTTATAGAACTTTCAAAAGTATCAGACATTTACTTTCAAAATGTTCTCCTCAAGCAGAAAATCTGTTCTTGTATTACAGGAAGGTTTGTCAGGACAGATGCATTTGGGTGAATTCAGGCTTATAAAGTTGTGCACAAGAATGTTTGGTTCGTTCCTAACCAAACCATGTTATGGACATTGGGCAATCTTACAGAAAAAAGAACTGTGCATAGATGATGCAGACTATGAAATAGATTATTTTTCCCCCCATTTTATTCCTTTATGTTGTTCCGGCTTGAAAATTGCTAAGTGATTAATTTTTGAGGCCTGCCAATTCTGATACCAGAAATCAGTGGACCAAGACTGCTTTGTCTTGTTTAGGCATCTAAGTTTATGGCATAAAAAAGTCTCCTGGTGTCCGATTTTCCTGTAAGATATGTTGGCTCAGTTCCTGATTGGCACAGGGAGAAGGGGAGGTTGCCACTCCCTGGCTTTCTGCATGTATTCAGACTACAGCCCAGAAGCTGGTGTTGGAAGGAGGCTGTTCAGTGACTGCTTCCCCATGCCACTGGCTCAGGGCATCCTTCATCCTTGCACTCAACCTGCATGAAGCTGTGGAGCTTCAGCATTTGTACATTGGTGTGTTTTATCATGATAGTCAATACTGTATTACAGGGGGTTGTGATTGTCTTTAAAATCTGGAGACATAATGTCTGTCTTGCACTTCCCAGTTACCTTTGGGGAAAGAAATTTGACACCTTTATAAAATATTACAGCTCAGACACTATCTATATGTCTAAAAATGTGCTGCAGTGGTATGTCTTGGATACTGCTGCCATAGCACAAAGAAATCTGTGTGGTTGAGTTTGGTTTTCCCTTTCTGTAGGCGAGGTAGAATTTCCTTTAGACACGCAGGTTTTGGGGCTGGTTGTACACGAGTGATGTCTGCTAAACATGGAGGTGCCACGGCCCCTTGGCTGGTACCTGCAGGGCTGGAGGAGGCTCTGCATAAGGTCACTGGCCAGGATGGTGCATCCCTGGTAGCCTCTTTCATCGTTCATAATTCTTACACCTTTTCCAACTCGCTTGCGGAGAGATGATGTAAGCAAAGCTGTTCAGAAGATGAGGAATGGGATGTCTGTCACAAAGGTCACCTCTGAAATGGTAACAGATACAGTGCATTGATTTAATCAAGTGCACGTTTTTATCTCAAGCATAGTCAAGGTAGGCAGTTTTTGTTTAAATATCCTAGCTTCTTTTAAATGAGCTGTTTTAATGCTGAAAACACACTACTAAATTTATGGAAATAGGAGTAAAGGTTTCCTCTGTTTCCTATTGCCCTTTACCAAATTCATTGCCTGCCAGTTCTGTGGTTCATTTAATTCTTAATTTCTCCTGCCCTTTTTTGTTTTTAATTATAGTGTAGATTTTAAATGTGGCTGAAAATGACCTTCTGATTTCTTAGAGAGAAAAATGCAATTCAAAAGCTGATGTGGCTTAAGGAACCAGAAGTGTGTTATGCCCTTCTGTCAAGCAACAGGGCCCTTGCACTGGCTTTCTGTCACCTCCATTCTTTAGTAATTTCTTGACATTGTACTCTCTCATTTAACCTCATATATATGCTTTGATACAGTGATTTATCATGTTGTATGACTTACTGTATCTTATCTTACATAGATTACACAGTTTTCCTACTATCAACTTGCATAAGAAACAATATTCTATTTGTTAACAAATTTACCTAGGCTAGTAACTTAAATTTATGTACAAAAAATGTGAATGTGTCTGGCTAACAAAGGTGATTCTTTTAATATAATGAAAGGACAACATTCAGTTACTCTGGGATTTATGCAAACAGAGAAGTGGCAAAAGTGCCTTTCCAAAAGTAGTGACTAGGAATGGTCTCGAATGGCCATTTCCTGCCCTCTGAACCAAACTTCTGTCACGTTGTTCTACAGTTTTTAAGCACCCTCAAAAGATTTTTTCCTTTTTGGGTTGATGCCAGTACTAACACATATAACCCTATAAATGTAGATAAAACAATTCCCTAGTTATTCAGGATGGAAAGTATCATAACAGTAAGGTAAATAAGTTAATTAACTTCAGACTCCTCTGCTGAGGTTCAGAGCGCTGATAATAAACACATAGTGTCTCAAACACGGGAATTAGCATGAAGAAGTGTTTCTGTGTATAAGCGTTGCAGTGCCAGCAGGGTTTCCTTGGAGGTGACATTTCCCTTCTGCCTGTTGCTCTTCCTGCCCTGAGCTCCAGGCACGCATTGTTCCGGTGTACAGACCTGGCTGCATTTGAGGCCTACTGTGCTTAGTGCACCGTGTACTTTGGCGGGTCATGGTGCCATTTGGGCTTTGAATAATTGTGAAGTACGTTTATGGGTTACTTTCTGTCTGCTCTAAATAAGCTCCATACAATTCTCTACAATGTGTGCAAACCCCTGATAAATCAAAGAGTTACTTTTCAGCAGAACGGATTGGAAATCAACTGTAAGTTTGGCCGAAGACTGCTGAGGTGATTGGGGCTTCGGGTGGGTGCATGGAGAGATGGTGCTGAGGGAACTGCTGTGAGTGACAGAATGTGCTATGATTTTAGAAACTGGCTCGGGCTGTAAGTAGCTATGAGGCAGAAAAGTGTATTTCGGGATACACCTCTATTTCAATACCTGTATTTTCAAGGCTTTGTCAGTGCAGAATTATTGTACACACCAGTAAAAGATGGGTTGAACTTGTGGTTTAATTCTGACTTGGTTTAACATTCTGGATTTATAAGTGTACAAAGCCCAGCAATTTATTACAGTTTCAGTGCTTACTTGTGCAAGTTCTTCTTTGGAGATGACATTGAATAAAACTCCATGCTTTTTTAATAGGCAAAGTTGTATAAAATAGATCTCGATCATATTTATCTCTTTGACTCAAGAAACAAGACATTTTGCAAACAGCAGTTTCTTCTTGGTACTTAAGAAACGTGTTTTATGGATGTTGTGCATACTGCTTTCTTGGTAAGGTGTGATTTTGTTTTCTTTTTCATCATTTGTATGCCTCAAGTGTACCTTTTTAGCAGTTGTATAGGGCCATATTGAATTTGTGTGAGACTTTAAAGTGTTGTAGTTAGATTTTAACTACTTTACTAGTTGGATGAGGCTCTCTCTAGTGGTTTTTATGCTCACAAAACAAACACAAGAATCTGGGACTGCTTGTTCTCCTCAGCTGTGCTGTTACAGAAGGTCTGTACATGTGAAATACTTTAAATTCAGATTGGTCAAGAACCCATCAACTGATGGAATTTGATCTTCTCAGGTACAGTTCTTCTAGACTGTAGCACAAATATTTATTGGGTCTGCAGGAGAAAATGCTATGCTTTACAGATTGAAATGCAAATTTGATCCCTCTTTCATAGTGTGACAGTGATAAACAGTTTGCACCATTAAAATATGGTAACTTTTACTGAGATAATTTGAGGATGATTTTAAAAAGCAGCAATAAAAGCTTCCTTTATTCTGGATATTTTATAATTTTTCTAATCACAATTTGATTTGCTATTAATGGGGTAGAGTTTCGATCTGTGAGAAATGAATGGATTTTGAAAATGTAATGTTTAGTGTTACACTATCAGACAGGATTGTTCTGGGGAGCTGAACCTCCATGGGGCTCATGCAGATGCAACCAGTTTGTTGCAAATGGGAGGAGAAATGAGGAAATGATGGATGTTCAGAACAGACCTGTAACCAACAGGAACATTGTGTATGTGTATGTGTGTCTATGTACACATATATATTTAATGTAGATTACTACTACATGGCTTGCTTATTTTTGCGTGGACATTGTTAAAAATGGACACTATTAAAACCTGTCTTTCCCTTTTTCCTTTATTTCCTCCAAGCTCCAAGTTGAATTTGTTATAGTGCCATTCAAACAGGATTTACAGAGCAAGGGAGGTAGGCTTACACATGGTGTCATAACCTCTGCAGAGAAGCTGAGCAATAGGAGCAGTGACTTAGTTTCCTCCCCTCTTAGTTGAGGGGCTCGGAGGGAGCCTTGGATTCAGTTTCATCTTCCACTTGATCCCATTTAATCCACTACCTCGTATTTTCAGAGATATTTCCATAAGTGATAACTTGCATGGTATTTTGGGTTTAGTGTGCAGACTTCCTTTGCCACTAGTCTTACATTTCATACAAAACACTTATGTAAATCTCGCAGGCAGTGGTCGGAACTCTTAATGCCTTTGTCTTTTCAGTAGCAGTTCCGAATAGTGGTTTCTAGAAGTTGTTATTTCTGGTTTAAGTGCCTCTATCTTCGATGATCTTGTCTGGCTTAGTTTTGCACATGCTTAACATTTGTCTCATGAGTAAAGAACTGTCTTTGCCCTACTCAATAGCCTGAGGTGTGCACAAAGCCCAGGGTTTATTTTCTTGAGTAGCCAATGTGCATTAAAAACATTAAGCACACAGGAGCTGACAGGGCAAATGAAGCCACTTTCTTTGCTGCCTTCCCTTGCAAGCTAGTGAAGAGACAGTTTAAAAGATCTAGAATGGAAAACTGTAGCAACGTCACTTTATTTTTCAGGGTTTGTTACTAAAGGAGCAACTACCTCCTCTTGTTCCCTCCTCCGCTGCGTGCTGCGCGTTAGGAGCGCAGTGCTGCTCCTGCCTTTCTCCAGGCAGTGTGTGCTCCGTGGGGAGCGAGGCGAGGACAGGCAGGAGAGAGGAGAGACCAGGCTGCAGGGGTGGAGAGAGTGCTCCCTTCCAGAAGAGGTGCGTCTCCTCTAGCTCATGGTCAGACCCCTCTGGAACTGGTCCTGGGTGAGTCCATCGCACCGTGGTCACTCCTGCCTTCCTGCTGGAAAGGGTAGCTCCTCTCATCTGCATAATTCATCTCCTGGCTCAGTAACACAATCCCAGCGGCTGGAGAATTTCAGGTACAGGACATGAATGCTTCTGATGGTAACTTTCTCGCTGTGCTTTGCATAGGATGATTTTATGCTGTGTGGACAGGATTTTGTGTTCGGAGGTGGGGTATGCAAGTGGTGTGTATGATGAGTAGCAACTTGAGTTACTTGTAAGTCATAAGGCAGATACGTGGGCTTGTAAGGGAGAGAAATGTCCATTATTAGCTTGTACAGCCAGAAGGCAAATGATAATTGCTTTGAAAACATCCCCTACGCTTTAATTTTAGAAGTTACAGTGATAGAAATGATTCGTTATTATAGAGCCATTTATGTAAAAAGAAAAACTAAACTTACTGTTTTGGCAGGATTTATTACCAAAGGATAATGATGTATCTGAAATACTAATCAGCTGCTTATACTCTCATTAGCAATTGTCATGTAGCATACCTCCAAGCTCCTTAAAAAAGCAATGTTTTGGGATGAATTTAATAGGTAAATGTTCAATATTTCCAGTACCTGGAAAGGAAAAAAACAGTTTATTAATGGTTTTTATGTAATAATGCTTGTACTTTGTGTGGATTTGTGTTTTGAAAGTTTCCATCCTTTCTGTTTAAACATAATCTTTAAAAATGCATCTTGCCTTGTCAGAATTCCACATGCACTGTTGTTTAATTCATTTCTTTCCTAGCTGTGGATTTTCAGTTGTCCTGAACTTGAGCTGAGACACCAAGAAGCAAAATATTCAAATGTCTGGTTTGGAAGGTAGAATTTATTTCTAAACTAACTGAACCTTTAAGTAAAATCAGACTATATATTGTATTAGAACACGGAATGCATCACTATTCCTGCTCCTCATTGGAAGTAGGGATAAAGGAAAATAGATGACAAAAATAGTTTTGATAAATACAGCAACAAATGTGCATGTTGTCATGCTTTACATAGCCAGATTTTGCTTATCCTTGAATTTTGAACAGATTCACAGTGCAGTTTTAGCCGAAATTCAGATGGTACCAACTATCTGCATAGGGCGATATATTTGGATTTGCAAATGCTTATATGAAATTTATGACTCCTCTGAAAGGAATTAGCTGAAAAGGGATTCTCAAAAAGACTTCTTAAGGATTCAAGTTACATCTGAGATATTGGCAGACATTCTGCTGTTCATCCATTTAGCTGAAAATGTATCTAGGACCGAAGCTTTTTTCCTGTCCTCTGAGAGAGGCAATCCATACTTTTAAATATGTTCATATGTGGGCAAGTCTGTGAAAGTGAATTCTGCCTGAAAATAAAATACCCGGCGTTGGTAAAGCGGGGTTATGTAACGAGCATTGCATAATAACTGCATTTAATGGTATTCTAATAGGAGGTTACTTTTATCACTGTTTCTTTAGGAGAAAATGTTGCAGGTATGAGGCTAATTACCCTCCTTCTTTAAGGTTATCGGATGTCCTAATTATCAAGGAGTGTCCTTGCTAACAGGGACAACCCTGGCATCTTGGAGGCTTTACTGAAAATGGGGCAATGTTCTAATTTCAGAAAAATCCCATGTCAACCAGATTCCTGAGCAAGTCCGGAGCCTCACGTGGACTCTGAGGACACCGCATCCGTCTGGGGTGGTACCAGTGCTGGATGCTGCTCATATTGTGAGAAAAGGGTGTGAGGTATAGAGCTGCTACGGCAGCCAGCTGTCCCACTGCTGGGGACAAGCACTACTGCAGATACAAAACCCTTCCGCATCTTAGATGTAAGGGAAAGAAAAGGCTTTTTCTGTTTAGACATGCGTTCAGTTTTGCCTTTCTGTAACTTCCCTGTAGCTATGAAGCTAATAATTCGTCACGAGAATGGGCCAGCCAAATAAGGTCCATTGTCCCTTTCCGCTTGAATGGAAAGACCAGGCAGCAAATACTGGAGTATTGGAAGGAGTTTCCACAGAGGTAGAAGCTAATTTTAAAGGAAGAACGGCTCGCTGCACTCTCTGTTCTCAGGGAGTTGTCACAAGAAAAAAGTGGGTTTTAGTGGCATTCAGATTTCTTTGACTACTTTGTTGTCACTGGACTCGAACTCAGAGTGTTTTATATGTATTTTAAAATCAGGAAGTTGATGGTTTATGTAAGAGGTTACTCAAGTACAACACAGAGAAGTCTGTGCTTTCTGGAGGACCGACAGAAACTGAATTTACTCTGTTTTAAAAGGGTGCTACAACTTCTCTGGTTGCATAAATATCCAAAGGTTTCTTCTGCAGAAGAGGTGGCTGTGATTCCTCAGTTCTGCCCAGCTAAACCAGGTACACACGTAGGGTCCTTGTTCTATTTCACTGAAGTTCTCTCTGATTGAAAAAATCCTGTGTAATTATGTATTTTATTTGAATCCAAACTTTCTAATTTTCCTAGTGCAGAGACCTTAATAAATCTGAGGACTTAAACAGGAAACTCTTAGTGTTCAACTCCTTCACTCTCCTCAAAATGTTGGGGAGCAACTGCTCTATGGCATCTGGGACGTTGGGTATCACAGTTGGCTAGGCAGGCAGCCCTCTTGTGCATGTCAATGGCTTGGTAGAGTATTTAAATGCACAGTTGTGTTCAGCGTGGTAATATCATGTGAAAGCTCTCCAGGAAACGACATGTGCTTTTCCTGTGTGATGGTGTGTCAGGACACATGGGAAAACTTGCCTCCATGGGGTTTGGTGTTATAAATGTATCACAAACACATACAAGCTGTTTGTGTTGCAGTGGCAACTGTTCTTTTAAATAAACAGTTCTAGTCACTGTAGCTTTATTCTGTAGCAGTATAAATAACTCTGTGTCAGTTCATCAACACCTGAATGGCTTTCAAAGAATGTAGGGTTTTTTATTTACAGCGGCTGACTCTTACCTGGGTAAGTGGCAGTTCTGGGATTTCATTATTTCCCCTTCTGGTATTTTGCAGTATAAAATGTCAGCATCTGCCATCTCAGTTTCTTTCCTTTGTTGGAAAGATTTTGTGTACTCCCACTTATTGTAATTAGAATAATGATGCAGAATTTTCTCAAGGTGAAGAAAACTATTGGAACCACAAAATAGAACATGAGCAAGCTGTAATTGCCTACTTTCTGAAGTGAAGGTATGAAACTCCCAAAGAATGATAATAAGTTTTGTAGGGAAGGTGTGCTGTTAGTATCAGGAGACATGTCAGTTCTTAACAGTGGCTGATAATTAAGGGCTGAGCTTTCAGCTGAGGTAAAGGAATGACTGGAGCTGATGTGCACCTGTAAAAGTGGCTGTGGAACCATTTTTAAGCTATTTACTGTTGTAAAAAAATAGGAAGTGTTTGCATTTTCTGTATTAATTCCATAGGGAGCATGTCAATGATAATGTATCATGTGGGTTAAGTCCTGCAGTCCTTGTTGCTGATGAGATTTGTATGCGTTGCAAAATCAATATGGAAGTTTGTTTCAGGGTGCGTTAGAAAGCTGTTCAGTCATTGTTTAGGAAACTTCAGTCACCTTTAAGTAGCCAGATTCCAATCCTAATTGGATTTGCCTTTAACAGACTACTGCTCTGAACTTCACTGAGCAATCATTTCATGTGAATGTGGACACAGGTTTGGTCAGCAGGTTGTAAATTGAAAAAAGCTTAGAGCCTGAATCACCATATCCACAGACAGCTGACTTCTGTACAACAAACACCTTTTTCATGCTGGCTCTCCTTTTAAAGACTGTCGAGGCAGACTGGAAATGATGTTCATATTTAGACAACTCAGCCAAACTAGTCTGTGCCTGGCAAGTTCTGGCACTGTTATAGGTACCTGAGAAGCAGAAGTGAGGATGTTGGTTTGTAACATGAGATGGAGTGGGAAGGCCATGCTACAAAGGAGCATCAGTAGGTTTTCTTTCAGCTGAATTCCATGGTGAAGATCTGTATAGATACTAGTCTTTTGCTATCGTCTCCATTCAGTCACAGTTCTTTGGAAGAGGCTTAAGGTCTTCTACTCTCTTTAGACACTTTAAATGACTCCTTCATTCTCCAGTTTTTCTGCTTGTCCATCTTCTTTGACACATGGTGTGACAGCAATGCTCTGCTGGTGCCATGGACAGATGCCACTTTCCACATCTCTGCAGGTGCTGCAAAGTTGTGCTACTCCTGCTGCCCAACTGCTGAGTATGAGATAAGACTGTAAGACATTTAGGAGCTAAATCAAGATACTTTCCCATGCCAAGGGTGCTACCCCTTGGTAGCAGTGCTACCAACTGCCTCCCTGTTGCTTTTTCTATTTGAGTGCTGATCTTACTTTGGTTAAACAGAAGAGAGAATGACTTCACGCACAAGTTCTCTCTTTATTAATATTGTGGCTTCACTGAAGTACTAATCGATTTGGTCCTTTGTTTTTCTGCCACTTCACGTGATTCCTACCCACCTTAGTGCGTGTCCAGACCTTTCCCAGCAGTGCCCTTTTGGGGTAATTTTCAGTCTTGAGAAAGTTGGTTGACTTACTGATCTCTGAATGCTGCTTTGCTCTGCTGTTGTTTGCATGTACCTTTACCAAAGCCTCCTTTTCCAAGTTGCATTTGTAAAACAAAGATATCGATGATTAATAATCTCATAGTGTCTTGGACCCTAATGTTGGTGTTCAGCTTTGCATATTGCATTCTTATGTATGCTGTAAAACTTCCAATAGAGAAAGAATCAGTATTGCTTAGATTATTTTGGGGAATGCTGCTGAAGCTATTAAACAGATTTGTATATTTAGTTTCCCCTTAACAATCAAAATTAAGTTGTTTTTTTTTTTAGCAAGATTGGCTTGATAGCAGCAGTGAATGGAGATCTGTAAATGAACTGGACTCCTTCACTGGTGGGAGCTGAATCCCCTAATTCCAGTATTTTGTGGACTGAGAGGAAAGAGTTTATGAAAGAATCTCTCTTATGTGGCTAATCCTATATGTAAGAAATGTAGTTAATCTTTATTTGCAGAGTTTGACCTTGAGTTTGAAATGTGGCTCTGAAAATGCATTCTAGGTTTATCTTTTCCATCAAATGGATGCACTTCATTATATGTAAAACATTTTCTTATTTTCCTCAGTACCAATTATGAAAACTGATCATTGATTCTGAAAACAAAGTCCTACTCCCAATGATTTTGGCAAATTATATCCAAACTCTTCATTTACTCTCAGTGGTATTATGTCAATGATGGCATTGTATAAGCAATGAAAGCAGTTTGGTATGGCAGGTAGACCTTAACTCTGATTTGCGTGATGCCTGAGCCAAAATCTGGTCACAAAACTTATTAATAACTGTCAACTTCACTCTTTTTAACTTTCTCTCTCTGTTTAAACCTTGTGAAGTTGCATCAGGAGTGCTGAGTCCACTCTTGGCCTCCCCAAAACAGGACAAATACAGCTGGAGGAAGTCAAGCCAAGGGCCATCAAGGTAGGGATCACACAGCATACAAGGAGAGGTGGAGTGAGCTGGGGTTGTTCAGTCTAGAGAAGAGATTACTTAGGGGGTTGCTCTTCAGTTGCCCAGTGGAGAGTTATAAAAGAAGGCAGAGCTAGGCTTGTCTCTGAAGTACACAGCAAAAGGATATGAGGTAATAGATAGAAGTTGCAGTAAGGGAAATTCTGATTAAATATAAAGAACTTGCTCACCAGGAGGATGTTCCAACGTGGGAGCAGTGGCCCAGATGGGTGGGAATCTCTATCCTTGAGGATATTCAGGACTCAGCCAGGTATGACCCTATTTCACATTTAAAGTTGGCAATGAGTTGGACTAGGTGATCTTCAAAAATCCTTTCCAACCAAAATTGTCCTGTGGTTTTGTTAAGAAGCAAAATGGAGGAAAGGAGAAAGAAAGATGGGTTTAATTTGAAAGTAGAACCTCATGGAAGTGTGAGCCTGCGTTTTTGTGAGTCACATATAGCTCTTGGTCCGATGGGACCTCTGGAGTCAAAGGGTCCTTCCAGTCTTAGAACACTGATTTGAAATGGCATTTCATGCTTTACAGCTGATGTGGGAGGTTATGCTTTCTGTGTGGCCAACTTGGCTTCCTTTTTGATACTTTATATTTTTACATGACAGATTTATGATTTCTATTGTCTTGAGTTGATTCCAGCATGTGGAATTCAGACAGGCAGAAGTGGAAGGTGCTGAAAGAGGAGTGAAAGCAGCACAGGCTTGTCCTGTGTAGGGAATTAGAAAAACATTACAGATCCAGTCTCAAAGTCTTTCCATTTTAAATGTTATTATGGAGTTGCTTGCAACAGAGCTATGTGACCTGCCCCACATTTCTGGATGAGGTTTCCATTTACTGTGTGAAATTATATAGAAGTTAGGGCAATGAGAAAAAAAAGTTGGCTTAATCTGGACTGCTTGAGTCCATGTACTTTGTGCTATGCAAGAAGTTGGTCACTTGTTTCTGCATTATAATTACAGTGCTTCTTAATTAGTGTTTCTGGTGTTAAAGCACCCTTCCTGGAAATGTCAATTTCCATTGGTGAATTATGCTGCAGTGGGATTAGTGATAGATGTACCACAAAATAATAAACAAAACATCTGATAATTGTCTTGATAATGGCCTGTTTCTGAGGGGGAGCTGTAGGAAGACAATGAGCTACGACGAAACATACACTCTATTAACTTGAAGGTGGCACTGGCAGGGTGGGCTGATTATGGCTACAGGGATAAAAATGAGTGGGTAACTACTGCTCCTTCCCTGGTTAAAGGGAAAATTGCCAGGGGAAACCTCACTTCATCCTTCAGAGGCCTCAATGTGTAGGATGGACAGGCAGAGCAGAGGTGGAGGTGTCCAGCCAAGGTCAGAGCAGGGCCAAGGTGCAGGCGGTCCTGCAGCTAGAGCTCTGCCAGTCAGATGTCTGTCCTAATTTCGGGATGCGAAGAAAAAAGAAGGGGGAGAATTAAAGTAAACCATTATTTTCAGAGGCAGTTTGCTGGCAGAAAGGGATGCTCCTTCAGACAGAAGGCTTCCCAAGACTTATAGGATAGTATTGTTAAAGGGAATTTTTAGCTGGGTAAAGCCTGACTTATTTCATAGAATCATAGGATCATAGAATAAGTAGGGTTGGAAAGGATCTCCAGATCATCTAGTTCCAACCCCCCTGCACGAAAGCAGTCACTGACTTCTCTCCCTGTCAAGTGTCCATGCTGTGCTGTGTTCGGGTTACTCTTTCTCTGACGGTATTTTTTTAAACAAGTCTTTTGGTACATCTCCTTTCATTACCACTGTAGTGTTTGCAGACATACCTTAAGTAATGGTCCTTCCTTCTGTAGAAGTTGCAAAGCCCAAAATATTGCTGTTCCTGCTGCACAGGCAATGTGCGTTTTGAAATGTTGACCCTTGGCTACTTTTGTAGTGTTCCTTTCAATATTGATTCTGATCATGGATTTGCTGGTACCGAAGTTTCACTGTAGTTCTTAGGCCTAGAGCATAAACTGAGATGTTCCAGAACAGTGCTGGTTAATGCACTGCTAAACAAATGATCTCTTGGCTAAAAATGTCTTGGAAGGTTGAATCTGGGAGAGAATTTTAAACAGTTAGGGTCAGTTCCCTGTAAGATGGAGGCATAGGTCTGAGGCCATAATGCAAAAAGGAAATTTGTTTAATTTAAGTAAGAATCTGTGAATAAACCACAAAAGGTCATGAATGTCACTAATGCTGAATGGGAAATAGATGCTAGAGATGAGAAGTAGAAATAGAATTTGAAATGTGTCTGTATCAGCAGGTCATTTGGTACATTAGGAGCAGATCAATAGCTTGAAGCAGTCAGTGTTGGGGCCTCTACATCTGTGCAGGTTTTAAAGTGGACTAGATTTTGTCTGAGCCTTTGGACTGCATGGGCTCACTGCATGTGACATCTTTCAAAAGACCCGTGATTGTTTCAGATCTGTACATGGTGGATGCTTTTGGTGTGAACCTGTAGTGGGGCTTCTGCTTTGCCTCCTCCAAAATAAATTTAGTTCACGAGCCCCAAAGCTGTTCTGCAAACCGAACTAACATGGAATAAAAAGGGATGGTTGTAGGAGTTGCTTCAGAACTGCAGTGTTGCTCAAAACCAAAATGTGAATGTAGGACATAGCAATGTCATCTAGCTGCGAAGCCTGTTGTAAAAATATACGCTCTTATCCTCTGATGAAGAAGCAGAGGTCCTCCTCTCTGCAAGCAGAATTTGTCAGAATGAACTCTGTTGGGTTAAATCAATTTTTTTGGTAAGTCTGTGGCAAAGCTTCAACTGAAGTAAATGAGAGTAGAATTAGGCCAGCACTGATCACTTAAGGGAGATATAAATCTAGGCTAGAGAAAAGGCAAAGATCAGCTCTGCACAGATACAGAAATAGTTTCTGTCGGTTATTCCACTTGTGACTCCTGTGTGCTTCAGTAGGAGTTGGAGGGCTCATTTCTGGGGCAAATGTCACTGAAATCATCCTACCAAGTTTTAACACTGAGTTGGTGGTTATCAACTGGGGGGATGTGGCTGTCATGCAGTCCTGGCTGCAGCACAGCATTTCTGAATGTGGACGCTGCTTTTGGACATCATTAGACCTGTGAAATGCTTCACATAATGGTAGGCTTTGATAAGCCCTTTTCCACCACTATAGCTTTACTCTTGGTGTTACTATCCTTTAGACTTGACAACTTGTAAGCAAGGACAAGTAATTCAAAGTGAAATGCTTTCATATTTTTGTGCTGAGACACTAAATAGCTTAAATGACATTAGTCAGAAAGACTTCTGCAAGGGGCTACAGCGGCAGTGTTACCTTTTCCTCTGCCATCTGTGTTAACAATGTTTGGATCTCTGCAGGAGCAGGCCACCTATACTTTTGCATATCTGTTTTTTCCTCTACTGGGAATGACAGTACACAGAAATATGAATTTTGCTGTGATGCTGAAGACTTGAGCTCCTTTTCAGTCATCAATTTGCTCCTTATTTGCTTTTCTTCTGTTGTGTTTGGACGCAGTCTTTCTAATCTGTTTGGGAATAGCAGAGAGGCATATGTCACTGGAGTAAAAGAAAATAGGCCGTTTAAGAGATTTTCTGTATCTGTGTGTGGGGATTTCATTCTGGTGCCTGAAACATCTTCTGCAATAGAAATATAGCTCTGATTATAATGCGTTGAAAGGAATGACAAATCTACCAGTGGATCTTATGCAATGAAAATGGCAACTTCGTGTGATTCATGTTTCTTCCTTTGGAAGTGGGGAGCTAGTCTGAAAAGGATAAGCTCGTGTCTCTTGGTCCTCTGGCTTCTGTGCATCTCTGCTGCAGGTACGTCTTTATACGGATAGAACCCTGGGGATGTTTTAATCATAAGAGAATAGGCTCTTTGCAATTGCAGCGTGGCTTCCTGTCTACTCTGAACTGCATCCTCAATTATATTAATCTGACTGTTGCCTATTTAAGCATCGTGCTACATCTTGAATGACAGTGGGGTAAACAGATTCAGCAAATAAGCTGTTGTTCCTCTGTGCTTGCGAGTGGCAGATCAGGTCAACCAGAGAAGCAGATGAACAGGCACATACGCAGATTTTCCTGTGGCATTGTCTTTTAGCTGTGATGTAAATGAAGAGCAGGAGTACAGAGAGAGTGCTACAGGAATGGTTTTTAGCCTGTTAAAAGAAGGTGTATAGTGTACGTGGGTTTGGCCATCATGGGAAGACATGGGTGAGCTGCAGCTTTGTAGAATGCTAAAATAAGTTTAGATGGTAGATGAACATTTTTACTATTTGCATAATTTTTTGAAGGTCACTTGAGTTGCTGGTACAGAAATATGGAGATGGTCTGTTCTGCTCATTGTATTCCATGGGTGCAGACTCTCAAGTGCTGAAATAATTTTAGACAGTGGGACTGAATGTGCCTTTTTACATGGTTGTGCCTGAACATGCTAAATTCTCTTCTTGCAAGGAATTACAAACAGCAACATAAACATCAGGTTATTGGAGAACATATCTGAAGAGGTGGTTTACATTCATTTTCAAAAGCAGCAAAAACAATAGACACTCAAACATATGCGAATAAAGCTATGTATTTAAAGTGCTCACCTCAGATCTTTGCACTGATTACAGAGGTTGATGTCAGCTGTACCAAGGGGTGCTATCTGGGTAATCTACAACCTGGCTGGGTTGTTCCCTGACATGGGGAGCAGACTGCATATGCATTTTGGGATGATGTGGGTTGGGTGCATGTAAGTCGCAGATGTGGTCTATGTTTTGATTAGTTTTGCTTAATTTTCTGAGATAGGAGTTTATATTTTTATTTTTAAGTGTTGTATTCAGACATGCAGAGATTGTTGTTGGCGAATTGACAATTTCCTTTCGTTATTCTCAAGATTGTGGGGGAAATGCTATCCCTGTATGACTGCTGATTAAAAAACAGATTCAGAGATTGCTCAAAGTTGTTAGAAGTAAGGTGGCTTTAATTCCCTGATGTGTGAAATACTGCAGATGGGTCCACAGAACATAACTATGAGCAACAAATCTGTTGTCAGGAGGTGTGAATTTGCTTCTCTTGGAAATGTATAGGAGCTGATTAGTATGAAAACCTTGGGAACAGCTGGATTATATTTTTTGCTTACTTGCAGATTTCAGGTATGAAGTCAGTGCACGGGGATGAGTCAAGCAGTGCTCTAAGATTAATCATGGAAATCCCAGTGTTTACAATGTGGTTGTTTTAAACTAGTATACCTTGTACACACCCTGCTACAGATACAGTTGATAATATCACTGACTCTTGCTGTGCTTAGACATAGATCTCTGCAGAACTTGTGACAAAATGCAGGTAATTCCTGTTTTCCCCTTCTGCCTGTGGAGGCAGGGATTTAATTTTGTTGATTCATTTGCAGATATATCTACATTTCTAATAATGGAATCCTTTGCTTGGGCCTGGTGACTGATCGAGCAACGTGGAGTTTATAGTGAATCTGTGACTATCATTCATGCTGAGGGCATTTCGAAAGTTCAGTTGTGACATGAAGAATTCAGAGACTTAGCAAAGACCTTTTGGTTTAGAAGTGGGCAGCAAAATATCATAGTAACCAAATGATGTTTCTGTAGCAGCGTTTATACCTAAAAGAATTGAGAACCCAACAAATCACAGAATCATAGACTCATAGAATAGTTAGGGTTGGAAAGGACCTTAAGATCATCTATTTCCAATGGGACACCTCCCACTAAACCATGCCACCCAAGGCTATGTCCAACCCAGCCTTGAACACCACCAGCGATGGAGCATTCACAGCTTCCCTGGGCAACCCATTCCAGTGCCTCACCCCACCCTTACTGTAAAGCAATATAATGTACTAGATGTAGCTTCGGAAATGGGAGGTATCAATCTGTCTCAGCATTTTGGGGGTTATTTGCTCCAAACGTCTCAAGATACTTCTTCCAAAAAATCCCTTTTAGGCATTTTTTGATACTCTGATAGGAAATGAATGCAGGACTTACTTAAATTTCATTTTCAAATAATCACTTTATAGTCAAAAGACAGAACGTTGTGTTGCATCACTTTCTGAGAGGTATAATCAACTGAGGACCTTTACTTTTCTTCCCCAGAAACTTTATTTAGATGAAGAAAAAGTATGCTAAAAAAATATGTTAAATTCTGAAAGATCTCAGTTATTCCCCAAGTGTGTTCTACTTTTAAGAACAGTCATTGGGTTTATGCTTTTAATATTCAGATCTGCTTGGAATCAGAAGTTAAAGCTGTCATTTCTGGTGAATGCGTAATTAACAGCATTTAAACTAATTGAAACAGAATGTTTCAATCTCAAATTGTTAATGGTGTATGTTGTTGTTTTGGTGGAAGTCATTACACACACATGTAACCATTCCCAACACTTCTACATCCAGTCTTGGTCTCTTCTAAAGCAGCTGTGAAGTTTGCTGAAGCCTTTAGAACTTGGAATGCTTCACAAAGCACTAGTTCTGGTTGTCTTCTAATGTAGAAGAACCTGAGGATCATAGAAAGTTAGGGTTTGGTCCCGTGTTCATTTTATTTCATTTGGGATTTGAGCAGAAGTCTCCCATCTGCCTAGGGTGAATTCTAATAGTCTGTAGAACTGTTTTCACACTTTCTGCTGCTGACCATTGAATATGTGATGGTTTGGGTTTTTTTTTCCCTACAAAATGGAACAGTTTCATCTTGAGAGACTGAAAATCACAGTGTTCTGGTCTGCACCATCGGGTAAAAATCTTGGCTGGCAAACAGAAGTGGTGCAGTTAGGTATTTTCAGTGCTGGCTGAAAGGGGCAGCAGGGTAGTGTGGAAAACCCTGCTTTGGGCAGCATTCTAGGCTTATCCTAAGCTAAAATTGCTGGGTAATTGCAGAGAAATGGTGCAGTTTGATTGAGTGACATAAACCTAAGATGCTTATCTAACAGCTAGGTAATACTGAAAAAGGCAGTGCTTTGTGGAGCTGTGGGAAGAGGCTTTTGCTGCTCCATTTGTTCCATGCTGCCACTTCTATGACCGTGCCATAAGGATACATGGGAAGTTAATGTACAAGGAATTGTTTTCTTGCTTCACCTCCCCAAGCAGACTTAACTATTTGCCTTGCAGAATATATATAGGATCAACAAATTATATGTTCTAATAGCAGTATAGTTATCCAGCACTCAGTATTGATTTATAATTGAAAAGTGGACATTCATTCATGAATAAGTAGTGCTCGTTCCAAAATGAAGGATTTCATTGAGAATGCTCACTGTCAGCCTCTTAAAAAATACCTGTTCAGCCCAATTGCCTCTGCTCATCCCCATCCCTATGGTTCAGAGCTGAGGAGGGAGTTGTTCCCAAAACACACAAGTAATTTGCTGGAAATAGATTTGTTTTTTTTTTTTTAGATCAACACATTTGATCACAAGGAGAAATCAAACTAGTGCACTTTGTTCAACGCAGGTCTGTTCTCTGTGAGAGACATGGTTAAAATCAGCAGTTATGCTCTGTAGCAGCTGAGCCATCCAGATGGTCTCAGTTTATCCGTCATTAAGACACATTTCAGTGTTCCAATCGTTAGATAAAGATAGGCCTGAAGAGGTGTGGCAGGGCCCATATCCTAAAAGAAAGGTCACAGGCATTCAATGAGAGCAAATACCTCTCAGAGCAGCAGGACAAGGCAGGTCCCAGTATGGGAAGCTGGGTTGGAGGGATGCATGGAGCAGCACACCTGTGGGTCCTTCCAGTGCTGCCATGTACCATGGGCTCTGCCCTCTCTCGTGTTAGTGCAGGCTGAAGTTACTGATTTCTTGATTTTGTGGAGATATCAGAGCTCTCTGATTTCAGTGACAGCCTAGGACTTGGTATTATTGATTCAATTTCTTGCAAGTAATGGCAGCACTGCAGTATGATGAAAGCGAGTGCTGCAGCATGTGGTGATACCCATCCTAGAGAGTGCCTGTAGATGATCTTGTCCGTCCCTTCTGCTGTTACTGGAAAGAGTCAACAGAGGAAAAGCAGCTGGAACAATCCCACCCACATGTCAGATGGCCCACAGAGTACCATGATACTCATCTCTAACTTTCCAACTTCCCTCATTTGTAGGGGAATTAATGTGGACCCGATTGTGCTGAAATCTGAGTATCTGCTGAAGGGCTTTGCTAGGCGGGAGTCAATGTATCCTTCAGCTATGTCATTCATCAATCTATTGTCTAGTGATGACCAACAAGAGAATTACTGAGAATGATTCAAAACCTAGGTGGAAATTCCTGAAGTATTTATTTGCTGTATTTTGATAACTCCCTATTACTGCTCTGGAGCCATGATAAATTAAATGCTTGTATGGAGTTACAGTTAAGATATGTATAGAGAAAATTCCTGTTTCTTACTTTTCCTCTTACTTTTTTCGCATACATGCAGATAGCTAATGTAGTTGAAGAGATGCAGAGTGGGAAGATTAATTTCTCTTCCCCCTTGCAGCTCCTAAAGAAAGTTACAGTTTCCAAAGAGAACATTTTATTTTTAAGTTGCTATTAATAAAATAGAAAATTAAAAGCTCATCATGGTTAGGATGAGATCCCGATTGAACTTGGCAAGGAAGAAGATATTTAATGAAAGTACCAGGCATGATGATGGCTTTAAAATAAACCTGTGTGTTTATAGTTAAATTATGAGATGATAATCTGTTGGTCTATTTAAAACAGTGTTTTAGGATGGTCCCATAAATAACGTGGTGGTGTTAATATGTCCCATCCTACTGTTTTTATTTTTTGGCTAATTGTATGATTTTAAGGTTGAGCAGCAGCAGATACCGCATAGCTGCGATCACTTTTTATCCATCAATTGATGTCTGCTGCTGTTTTATCAATGTATTTTTCTAAGCCACCAGCTAGGATAATGTGCTTGAGGGAAAATTATACCCTACATCAGTGGTTTTGTTACAGCATGTTGTACATTATTGGTAATTTGAATGCACCCAGATAAAAATAGAAAGGTTAAATAGTTTTCCAAATGTTGCTGCCGTGAAGCAGAAGAGTAGTGTCTGTGCTATATACATTTTTGAGGGAAGAGTGATTCCCTCTCTGCCCTTTTAAAACAGCTGGCTAAATCAAATAGCTTCCCTTAGAGCTGAATGTGAAGAAGAGTTTGCTTCTGAAATGCCTTTCCCGAGATTCTTTTTACTCTTTCTAAGGAATTTTTGGGACAGCTTTGGCACATCCCTCCATGTCCAGGTGTGGCCAGGTGATGTGGTGCTGCACCACCCGGGAGGAGTTGAGATGGAACAGTGCCAGTCATCCCCTGCAGCCCGCTCCCTGCTCTGTCAGCTCTAGCGCAGGGCATTAGTTTCCTCCTCTATTTTATTCCCAGTGGTGTCAGACCTTTGTCATCTTGCTCAGATGCTTTCAGTAGAAAGGAGCAATGTCATTTTTGTAGTTGTGGTATTTATATGGTGTGTCCCTATGATTTCTGTAAAGCTGCAGTTTGTAATTTCTTTTGCAAAACGACTTCTTGATTCTCTGTATGTGAGAATAATCTGTGCAGGGAGCATTTAGCAAAAATCTGGCATTTTGATCGATTTGACTGATACATATATACTTTTAATCCTTTGTGAATGTCCTATTTAAAATCACTGCAGGCCATCACTGTATGTCTTTCAGCTAATGCCCACTGAGATTTAAAACCTCCTTTTTGGCTGCTCTCTTTCTTAAGAGTGACCTTGGATGACAGCTTCTATTGTACTACTGAGTCCTGCAGGGAATTTTCTTTGTCTTTCTCTCTCATTTCTCTCCCGTCCTTTTACATGGATTTACGTGGTGCTGACTTACCTCGCCGGTAGCTCTGTTTCAGTGTAGTTAAGATGTTCATAGCTAGAAATCACTGTGGGGAAGACATGTTTATGTTTGAATCTTTTTTTTGATATACTAAAAATTTCATGGTAGATGTTAGCTTCCACCAATGCTGCCCACCCTTCTCCCCTAGTTAAACAGAATAAGAATCACATGTGCTTTTCATGGCAAGTGATAGAAATAAGCTACCTAATAACTGGCCATACAGGTTGGGAGAGGTGTAGGTGGCTTTGCTTTTGTGTGGGGGCTGCATGTGGTGTCTCTTTGTACTCTTTTAGCTCTGTTGGTTGTACTCTTGAAAGCCTTTAAGGGTACTCTAACTGAAGTATAACTTCAATTGCAAGATATTATTGTAACTTTATATTACCTGCAGAATCTGTGCATGCTTGTGGCTGAGGATGCTTGCATTTGAAGCTGGAATGGAAAGCTCTCAAGGTCTTCTGGGTCTATGGTTAGGAGCGAAGAGGTAATTTCAAGTTTTTAAAGAGAAATTTTGTAAAGCTAGGCTTTTTGATATGACTATAAAAGTTTTATGCAGCCTTTTTGTTTGGAGGATAATACAAATACATGTTTATGAAGAAAGGTGGGTTTTGTCTTCTGCCATATAACTTGTTTTTCCCAAGGTGCAGCAAAGGTGAAGCATCTTGATTCCTGTGCTTGCGTACTTATGCACAGAGTTCAGTGGCATACCGGAGATTTAAACAGATATGAAATTTTATAGAAACTTAATTCTAATGTTTGTGCTGAGCATGTTAAAATACTGGTAATTTCATTTTTCAGTAATCCAGAATCTCTTGAAGTTTGGTTTTTAGATTTGTTATATTTTCACATTGTGCTGCTTTTGAATTCTAAGGCATATATGAGTATGTTTAGGCATGCTGTGTAATGTATGCTCATGCAACAGGGTAGGCTTTGTTTTTAGATGTTTAGTTAACTGATCTCAGGAGGTAGGTAAGGCAGCTATGTGTTTTAATTTGACACAATTCCTTATGAGATTTAGGTATGTGAGCAAAACAGAAGAAAGAATGCAATGGTATTGTCAGCACCATAATAGGAATTGCTTTGTATCTTCTTACCTATTACTGTACAAAATAGAGAGGAACTGTGTGTCTGTGGGGAATGATCAGGTAAGTCAAAGGAGGAGAAAAGCTGTTAATAGAAAAGAAGAAGATAAAGATGGGGCTGTGTCCAGTGTGGAGCAGCCATTTTCTCCTCTGCAGAGGAGTGCTGATGCAGTTTGGGGTGCTTCACTGCCTAAAGGTGAATAGCAACTGGGTGGCATGCAGGGCAGGATTCTGGTGTCATGGAGATGGTCCAGAGATGGCTCTGGCTCCACAGAGCAGCCATACAGTGGGGAGTACAGGACGTACTGTTTGCTAGTGGTGTGTGAGGAGCAGACCCAGAGAAAGCATAGGTTGTTTCACTGCTGGTAGCTGATTGAAACTATGTAGGAAGCAGGATAAGAACAATCTGAGCTTAAGAGAAAGCTTTTAGAACTTGTGTGGCTTTTACACGTGTACATTGTGCTGCTGGGAAGCACTGGTATCAGCTTTGAGTGATGTGTTGTGGGAGGAGACTGCTTGATCTGCCTGTGACTGGCTCCTGCTGGACTTACTGTCCTGATCAATATGATGTCTTGGCTCTTTACTTAGAAATCCTGCCTGGCAAAACTAAAACGTTCCATGTGGCTGATATCCTGGTACTGCATATAATACTTTTGTGGTTCTAGCCCCCAAAATGAAGATGGTTTCTTGCCTTGAAATACGTGGGCGACGCCACCACCAAAGTCTGTCTTTGATGGTTCTTACAGCACGAGGTACAGTTGTGAATTATAATTTGGTCTCTCTGCTCTCATTTTAGTGGACTGCATATGAATTTTTTTGAACAAATGGCACACAGTTTTCTTTTACAACCATTATGGGAGTAATGTGTATGAGAAATGTGCACGTTCCAATGCCACTTGTATGTATTTCTAGTCACTCGTTAAGGAACAATATATTGCGCTTTTTTAACAACCAGATGATTTTTCTTTCATATTTTGTGTTCTTCCTGTTTCATTATTCTGCTTAGAGTCCTCTTGCCTGGAAGCTGGATATTATCAGTCTCCTTAACCACCAATGGTGCTCCACTAAAAGCTTCAATATTAGTTTCATAGCTTTAAGTTGTAATAGCATAATAAGATGCCTCTAATGGTGCAGGCCAGGTGGCAGAAGGTAGGGCTACAGACAGAGGATGCAGTGTAAATCTGGGGTGGGTTTTTTGTATTTATGGGGGGTTTTCTTTTGTCCCTTGTTTCTTTTTCTTTCCCTGGGCCAGCTGTTCCTTGTGAAGATCTGTGTCATGCTCCAGCATTTCATCTGCTGAGCAGTCCTGTGCCAACTGCTGATGGACCCTATGATGCCTGGCTACAGCTGCCACAATGCGTGAGCCCCGTGCCTATGGCCCTGCTGCTGGCACAGGGCTTCTTTTTCTTATTCTGGCAAGTATAAGGAGGAGTAACTGCAAAAAATTATTTCTCTGCTCTCAGTTTTAAAGCCATTTGTAGATAAAAGACATTATTACATGTATAAGACTGAAAGCAGCCTGGTCTAGTGGGAGGTATCTCTGCCTCTGTGGCAGGGGATTGGAACTGGATGACCCGAATGTCCTTTCCAACCCAAACCACTCTGTGATTCTATGAAGTAGAGCATTTTTGGCTAAATATAGCAATCTGATTCCATTTTCATATGGCTGTGCTGTGGCTCTCCTGTCTTTCAGCTGGCGGTCTGTTAATATGCTCCATCTTTTAAAGATGGACTTGTCTATCAGAGGGTAACCAGTCCTTTTCACTGCTGATGGTCGGTTGATTTATGTGATAGCTGCTGACAGAAGGACAGAGAAAACAGCATAGCAAGTCCAGGGCTGGTTTTGTTCGGTTTATTCTTTTCCCTGAATGGTTTCCCTTGGGTTGCAGTGTAGAAATTTGAATTTTTCTTGTGGATCCGAGTGTCAACACTTGATCATGCTACAGTAGCTTGGAAATAGGTGCTCAAATATGGAAGGTCTTTTCCATGAAAAACATGTGGATTTAATCTTGCCTGTAAATTGCACGTGTTGTGAAGTATTTATGATCGGTTCTAGAGCAAACTGTGATACCTCCTAAATAATCATCGATCCCAGGAATATGGCTGTTAAAATAGGTGGGTTTAGTAAAACAGTCACTGGGTCTTTTGCATGCTGGGTGTAGTTTCTCTCTACTTTTCATGTTAAGAGGTGCTGGCTTCCCATCAGGTACAAATCCTACTGACCTGTTTGCCATGTTTGCTGACAGAGGTTCAGTTTTTTCTCTGGTTTCATCATTGCCATTTGAGCTGATGTAAGGAGATCCTAGTTGACCAAGCAAGAGTTGGTTTGGTCCTTTAACCCTTAATGTTCAGAACACGACACACCACAATGCCTTTTGCTGCAGCTGATCAGTTACGGATTTCCTCAGTCTTTATTATCTGTGCTGTAGATCCATACTGATAAAAACCAGGATACTTGTCAACTTTTACTAAGAAGTAATCCATCAAAATTGTATTTCACATTGAGTGCTCTTCCATCGTGCTTCCTCAGAAGGATAGATGTGCTGCTCTTGGTTTCATCTAAACAGGAAGAGGCCTCCATTTATCTCCAGCTTATTTAAAAAATAATACAATTCTGGCCTCATTTAAGTGTTTGAAACTACTTTAATGACAAAATTTGAGCCAGTACTGGAAATGTTTCTGCTGTCACTCAAGAACTCTCTAAACAATTAGCAAGGCACTTTCCCGTGTTGGTTTTCTGACATTTAGAGGCCAAAGGGAGGATTGTGAGTAGGAATTGTAGCTTATTGATTAAGAGGCTGGTAGATGGTTCAAACACAGATAATGGTTTGAAGATAAAAAGGCTCTGTAAAATACTGTTCAAACATCTGAGAGGGGAAGGTAAAAGGAGGTTAAGGTATACGTGTACTTACCAGGAGCAATGGCAGCTTCTACCACAGTCTTAAAACTTTGAGTTAGTCTTAAGGTATGAAGATTAGAGAGGCCAGTTAATGTTGCTGTAATGAAATTATTAATAATGGACTTGAAACAAAAATTAGGAACCAAATGCAGTGCCCCTCATGAGCACAGATTGAAAAAAAGCGCTCGGGTTTTTGGTAGTGTGGGGCAGAGTCGGACTGTTGGCTGTACTTAATCAACGTCTATCAATCTGAAGGTGTGATTTGTAGGGCACTAGAGAACTCTTTCTTTTAAGATGCTCTGGGGAATTTACGGATTAAAATGAGGTATAATCAGATACCAGGCAGATATAAGCACAGACTTCTCAAAATTCCTTGACATTATATGCTCAAAGCCGATACCTTCTTGATGGTAAAGGTCACATTGTAATTAAAATTCTAGATTTAAGAAATCTGCTAGTGCGATGCAGGGCTCTGTGCCCCTTGAGGCTGGTGGGCTGGGCACCTCTGCAGCAGCCCTTGAAGTCACCAGGGGTTGGGGGGGTTCCACAGCAAAGCCAGGACTATTCTGTAACTCAGACGAGAGCTCAGTGGTAAGCAATAGTGAATGTGATTTGGTTTCTTATTGCAGTCTGTCTCCTAACAGCGTTCATAAAGAGTGAAATTCTGGTGTCAGAAGGGGAAGGATTTCATCTGCAGGACCTGATACAGTCCCCCAGAAGTCACTGACAGAGTTGTTTCATTGACTTTAATGGGACTGAATTGATTCCTTTAATAGTTTTGTTCCTGTTGGTAGTTCATGTGGCTTTGCTGTAAATATTTACATGAGTAGTGGTGGAAAACAGACTTGGTATCAAATTGGAGTCTGTATAACTGTACACTATAGCAGGGCACTGGAGGTAGGTTTGCTTAACAATTGTTATTTCAAGTTTCAGTGTAATGGTAAAAAATAAGGATAAAAATTGCAGCAAATTTGTGAGATAGATTCTGTTTGGTAGAAGTCCCAGGTAAATAGGCTTGTTGTAGAAGTGCAATGAATGACATTTTGTGCCCTTTTAACAAGTATTTATTTTGTGACAGTGACTTTTTTTGCCTTCAAATAATTAACAGTATTTTATAGGAGGCAGGGGGGTTGGAGCTAGATGATCTTAAGGACCTTTCCAACCCTAACTATTCTATGATTCTATGATTATCTATCCTACCTGATAACGAAACTTCTAGAAGAAGTCCAAGTTGATTCAAGCATGGATTCATACTGAAAGGGCTGAAACAATTGTTTACTTGAGGGATTATGGTAGATAGTTGCCTATGATTTAAAAAACCCTAAAAACCAAACACCAACCAACCAAATACATATATATATATAATTAAAACAAAAACAAACCCCCAAAGTAAACTTTTATTTTTTAATCTTTTAAAATAATACCTTAACTTTGTATTTATGTTATCATATTAACAGGGGAAATTTATTTCTAAGAGCAGTTGAATGAAGCATCCATTTTAGTTGGAATGTACAAATGTCTCATCCCTGCATGTTCATCATAGAACCACAGGCTGGTTTGTGTTGGAAGGGAACTTAAAGCTCACCCAGTTCCAACCCCATGCCAGAGGCAAGGACACCTTCCACTAGAGCAGGTTGCTCCAAGCCCCATCCAACCTGGCCTTGAACACTGCCAGGGATGGGG
>JASSUY010049132.1:0-12699 GCA_032466535.1 Forpus xanthops
GAGGTGTCCCTGCCCATGTCAGGGGGGTTGGAGCTAGATGATCTTAAGGTCCTTTCCAACCCTAACTATTCTATGATTCTATGATTCTGTGATCCTTCATGCCTATTACACTATATAGCAATATTTTTTAAGAATTTATTCTAATTCAAAGTGTGTTAACAAGTTGCAGTGCAGGCAACTAAGCTAATTCTGAAGGAATGCATGCCATCTGCTTGGTCAAACTCTTGCAGCAAGAAATGTCTCTTTTACACCTGTATTAATCATAATTTAGTCATATGTCTTCTGCCCTCAAATATCAGGAGAGGTATACCTTTCCATAGATGTAATTAACTTGGTCTTGCCTGTGGCAAAGCACACAGCGGGTATTGTCAATCTCTAAGTGTCTGAGCTGGCAAATTTGTGCCCTTTCATGATGCTTCCTGGACCTGGGAGTGCACACTCAGAAAATACTACATTTTCAGGTTATGCATCTGGGCTTTCTTGGAGAAAACAACCCCTGAACTGACACTAAAATAAAAGCTGATTTCAGTGCAGAAAGCAGCATTCAAATGCTAGGAGTACCTAAGTCCTGAATGTATAAGTGATCAGGTACATTTTTTGTTTTGTCTTATAGAAGCTTCCAGAAGAATATTGAATTAGAAGTTTTTACTCATTTATGCCTGGAACCTCTTTTTGAATAAATACAAAATTACCCCAATATTTGGGAGATAAGGCAGCAAATAAATAAATTCATTAAGTGATATGGTACACAACCATTTATGCTATTAGATATGCTTTGTTATGACTGATCAGACATGTTGGCAAAAGTGTAAGTAACGGGCGAAAAAGATAATTACATTGAGATGGCTCTTGTCTTCTGTAACTGGCGTCCACAATCTATGTCCCTTCTGTTCTTTTGACTTACTCCTGCAAACCGCACCAGTGTGGACATGGCAATGTGAAGCATCAAGTTAATTCTTTCATCCGTCTATCCATCCAGTGCAGTGTGTGGCTCCACAGATGGCTGGCACAGCATGGGGGACTGAATGGGGAAGAGAAGTCAGTGGGTACGGGGTGGGCACTGGCACTATTACCACAGGCAAAAAAATCCTGGAACAAATGCTCTCACAACACAGGCTTACACAAAATGTGCTATTCAGCTCAGCAATGAGAGAGCAAACATCTCATTGTGATGAACATCCACTCGTACAGGAAAACTTTGAAAAAATTATTTGAATAAAAATCATAGAGTTTAAATAAAGTAATTAGAGCCCCATAGCTCATTCAAGAGCTCCAAAATACAGGAGATAATTCTGATAATGGAAAGTGTGAGTACTTTTCAGAACTACACAGCTTCCTTCTCTGGCTCTCCTGTTTTCTTGGCTGCAGAGAAATGCAGCAGATTTTTTTAATAGTAGCAACCTTGTACTGAGGTACTGGAACATCAGTTGGAACACACAGATACAAAGGCAATTTCTGTCCCACTTTCACCTTAAGCAAGGCTAAAGTGGTGATTTAATTTGCATATTTAGGAAATGATTGTGTCCTTATACAACTACAAATATCTCATTTATGTACAAGAAGGCTTTCATTCTAACATCCAGGGAAAAATTCCTGTGGGACAGTAATTCCACAGGCTGTGGAATATTATTAACAGGGTTAGGCACAACTAAGAAGTTTTGCTTATTTCTTTAAGCTATTAAGTTAGACTGACACATATTACAATGCATATAATGTAATTTGAAGAGAAAAGGAGAAACGGGAGAAGGGGCTGTACATTTGATGCACATTTTTATTTCAGAAAACATGGAGATAAACCAAAAATTTCAGTACAGCATAACTATTTATTTAAACAAGCCTCTCATTTTGTAATTATACTTCAGGTCATAATTGCTGGTTTAAATATGATATATCTATAATTTATCAGAGAATTATGTATCAAATATTATGACAAGAGACTTACATGTTATGTAGCAAATATCACTCAAATTTTCTGGTTGCAAAAAAGGAACAAAACGAAAGTAGAACTATGAGATAGGTAGGTAGGTAGGTAGATAGACAGATACATAGATAAATACATAGATAGATAGACAGACTTACAGATACATATGTGCATACCTATATACATACTACTCGAGATCTATCGAACAACATGCTTTCTAAAAAGGCCACATACTTAATTTCTTGTGTTAATATGTCATTGCTTTGTGGCTCATATATTCAAAAAAAATCCAGAAAAAAGGGGGGGTGGAAGGGGGGGAATTATGTAATTCTGATGCTTCATCCATCAGTTTATGCAAATAAATGTAGAAGTGGGCCTATTTGCAATCTGTTGCTTCAGGGGCAGTATGACCCACTAGATCACCCACTGAGTAAGCACTTGGATACTTCCTGACCTGTGGTGGGCAAAGGAGTGCTCTGAAAGCCCTGCAGGGTCACTGAGGGCAACATGAGGATGTGCAAGCATCAACTCAGCTGAGGATGAGCAATTTTGTCCCAGAGCTGTAGCAAGTGGACTGCCACACAGCAAAGCCATTGCTTAGGTCCAGCCGGGAGCTGAGAGGTTTCATGTGGCAGCTGCGGCAGCTTGAGCCTTGCAAAAACTCATGTTTCTTCTAGATCACTTGGGGATCTTTAAGTGGAGAGTATAGTGGTAACCAGATATATGAACTGGTGAGTTTATCTGAGTTTATCTGGGTTTTTGCTGTGTTGCATTTGTGGACAAAATTCTGTTCTCCCCATCAATGCCATAGGAGATATTTCTGTCATTCTTTTGGCTATAGGCAGAGATGGTGGTGTTTAGGTGTAATAACTACTGAAAACTTAAGCTGAATATTTGTTATTCCCTGTTTTCTTATTTTTCTGTGTTTGTTTCTTTGGATTTGCAAGCCCTCTCATGGCATAAATCAGCAAAACGTTTAAGCGCCAGCCCTGACTGAATTCACTAAGATTCAGCATTTGCTTAATGTCAGGCCCATCAGAACAGCTCAGTCCCACAGCAAGCTCTGAGCAGAGCCCCCGTGGCTATATCACAGAGGAGTCAATGCCTCCATGGTGTGAATCACAGAATTTTATATTCTGACTTTCTGCCTCAGCAAGGCCTACAAAGAACTTAATTCTGCAGTACTTTTATGATAAAGTTCATTGCCTGTCTTCTACTGGAATCAGAACTACATGCGTGTTTCCAAATGTACTTAGTTCAATGAGTATGTTCATGAATAGAAAAACTGGCTGTTTGCTACTGCATTCCAATACAGATTATAAGCAAATAGACAAATTAAAGTGAATTGGAGCTTTCAGTCCCTTCTCCTGTGCAGCTATCCAAGTGAATTTAACTGAATAAATGAATAAACCTCTTCTTTTAAATGAATGTTAGAAAATCTTGAAAATGCACCAGTGATAGACCATAGTTCTCCTTTGTTCAGTAGTTCCTAACTTACTCTGAGGCTGTAAATGGATCTGTGTTTCAAGAAGGACTCTTTGAAACAATAAGAAATTCACACAATTCTATGAAGTCTAATGAAAAATACTTTGTGAGATATATGGGATGGGATTTCATTTACCTTATTGTCGTTTTACATCTCTCCAACACTTACTAGTGCGTGGAGGACTTTGTATCTCCGTTATCTGTGGCACTGTATAGACCCTGTTACTTAGATTGTTACAAAGAGATTTAGTGTAATAATGAATAATAATACAAAAAAAATTTACAGCATGACAGAGGCACACTGTGTTTCAGGGTTGTAGGTGGCAAATCTTCAGTTATGACACCCAGATAATTGCTGATGACAAACTGTGTATTCTGAAGCTGCTGCACTCCCACAAAGGGACCTTTGTTTGGCCCTGTGGATGTCAGCAAGACCTCCTGCTGCTCTGCTGCCAGCATACTGCCAGCACTGAGCCCACACTTCCAGCAAACACTAACCCACCCTCACGCAGAGTGAGAAGTCAGAAGACCTCACACTGAGAGTGTACAGAAAGCCCCTGTACACAAAACTTGGAAGAGGAAGCTTGCTGGAGCCCCACAGACCATTACTTGAAAAAGATAACCTGAATCTGCCTGTGTGCTCATGACACCATGATCTAGAGGCAATTACACAGCAAATAAACACAATGCTCTCCAAACACATCAGTGCGTTGCCTGACTGAGCTGAGGAGACTAATTCTGTTTCTTCCAAGTCTCACTTCCAGATGACATTACCCAGTGGTATCAGAAATAACCAACATTTACAAAACCAGGAGGCTAAAGGCAAACCTTTTCCTCGAGAACACCATGCTGATGTCTCTCAAGTGCATATACTCAAGTGGTTTGATTTTCAGCAGCTTTGAGTGTATGTCAGTTTCTACACAAGGGACTGCAGTGTATTCTGCTCTTTGAAAAACAGGACACACACATATGTATCCGCATATCTACACAGACATACACACTTGAGAGTCTAATTTCGTGCTTCCAGGTGCAAATATTTTGACTCCTGTCTTTTGTACGCACATATCCCATGACGTGTATCTACACAACATACATACACTAAATAAACACATAGTGCTGCTAATAGCCCAAAGGTACTATTTCCCATATAATAGACACTATTTGCCACGCTGTATAGAATGCCTGCCCTAAACCCCATGGTTGCTTTGTGTGTGTGTGTTATACAGAATCTATCTCACAGGGCTAAGGATGGGCACCATGCCATCCTAACAGATGGATCTGACAGTCAGGAGACCATGTATGTGCATCCAGTGTGGGTGAGACCGATGGGATCCTTTGCCAGGGCGATCTAAACAGCTGTCTGTTTTGGCTGTATCTACTCCAAGGAGAAGGATGTAGGCTTACATTACAATTATGCAAGCACAGAGATTGGTGGGGGAGCATCACCTGTGTAAAGAAAAATCCATTCAAATAACTACAAATCAAAGACAACCACTGCGAAAAAGTGAGGCAGCACTATGTCACTCCACACCCCTTTGCCTCCCCTTAGGAAGACCAAGCAAAACTCGTCATGACAAGTTAATTTGTCTGAACAAGTCTGCAAGAGTGCAGAAACCTGTTGCACAGGCTTTCTTCCTGTCCCTGAGGCACATAATATTTGGTAAAACAAAGACTTAACTTTCAAATACCATGCAGACACTGCTCTTCTGTATGGCGTAAAAATCTGCCGAATAAAGGAACAAGGCCTTTCAGGACAAAGAGCATGAATTTAGCTTATGTCTTATAAAATGCAATTTAAAATGCCCTGAGTACAAGTAGGTAATTGCATGAGTAGAAGTTAAAATACTACTTTCAAAAATTACCCCCTTATAGAATTTGCATCCTCAGGTCAGGCCTGTGTGTTAGTACAGAGCTGAAGAGAAACACCCCACAAGCTGTATTTATAAAGTGCTCTGAACAACTGAAGCACAATCAGTGTAGTTTTCTTCATTACCATGCATTTCACTCATACCTACACCCAGAAAATTTACATAAAGTCTGCCATCTAAAAATAATTAAGCAGTACTTCAGCTATGGTCTTGAACTATTTTTAATTCAAGTTTAGACAGCGATCAAGGATTTAGCACAATATATGGAGTGACCACTGCAATCACATTACTGAAAAACATACCTCGGTATAACATACACATTTTTAAAACACTTAGCTGCCCAGCAAACCAACAGAAACAGAAAGAAGAGGGAAACCATAGTGATATAAAGGTGAATCAGATGCATGAGGAAAGTGAGGAAAGTGCTTCCTACACAAAAATTTAGGTGCCAGGTACAGCAAAGAAGCTGGGCAGCATGAAAGAAGCTGGTATAAGGTGTTGTTAGCAGTTTTAAAAATATCCATCAGATTTTCTTGTAAATTAAAAAGCCAGATTCCTGTCCTTACAGACACAAAAGGAAAGTTTGTAACCAAGTTGCCTAGAATGGTTGTTTTGCTCCATCCCCCAGTGATCACCTAAGATGGATGATACTTTCCAAGGAGCATCTTCCCACCACGAGTACATCAGCAATGAAACTTTTCTGCCTCCTCCTCCCACAGCAAGAGCTCATGCTTTTAGGATTGATCTATTAATTTTTATTTACATTTAAAAATAAAAAAAAAAAAAGTTAAATTCTAAGGCAGCTGTAGCCACCTTGTTGAAAATTGCAATTTATTGCACTGGCAACATGGGAAACCAAGGAGCAGTGAGCCAGCTTCCTTCCTGCTCCAGACTTTTCAGTTGCTCTTATTGTGTTTTGTTTATTGAGTTAACCCTTAAGAACAGTGAAAGACAGAGGTGATTTTGGCGTATGCTCAGTATTAAAGAACTCAGGCATAATGTGAACATGTTACACCAATGCAACTTGGCCCGAGGGTGTAAGAAGAGGGCAAAGGTGACCTAGAGGAATTTCATGCCTTCTTATTTGGTGTATTGGTGTAGCCACCAACATGAGCTACCTGCTACCTCAAGGGTTGTTCTGGCTTTTGAGGACAGCTGAGATATTTACACACTGCAGTCAGCCTTTGTCTGTTTTGCCTTCTGCTTGTAAGGTATGGAGCTGCCATGAGTCCTGCAGGCCCATTTATTTCTTATAGAGGAAATTCTCTCAGGAAAAGAGTTGATCCTTACAGATTCACTGTGCAGATTCATTAGGGCAATGCAGTCACAAGTGTGCATGTGCATATATCACCTATTTTTAAGTGCACCTTTTAAACTAATGTACTTTAGACATTTTTGATACCTGAAAACCAGTCATTTTAGTTCTCAAAGTTTCTGCAAACCTCTAAGTTCAGGAACATGCTGTATTATTATCTAGATGATATCAGTACATTAATATCCTGTCTTGTGCCATCTCAGATATTTTTTATTTGGTCTTTGGAGTCATTTTATTATAAATGCGATACATCAAACAAAAAGTGATTCCCTCTATGTACCCTTCAAAATTCCTAGTGTTCTTTGAAAAGAAGGAAAAGCACAATCCAAAAGGAATTACATTTTTAAATACATTACATTAATACATATAGTGCCTTATTGGTAACTACAGAACCTGCTGCCTATTATAGACCTTGTAGACACATAAAACTTATTTGAAAAGTTAATGCTGAACCACGTATTACCACTCAAATTGGAAATTCATGGTTATATTGGGAAAAAAAAGTAAGGAAATGTTTCCAATCAAAATAATTCACATAGACTAAATGATTGTACCACTTAGAGATTCAGATAAATTGCTTTTCTTTTGCACATGGACTTGTTTTACAGGTTACAAAGCAGACATGTTAAGAACAAGCTAGTGGTGTCATTCTTTGATGTTTGATTTAACCCTGCATACCTAATTCCTAAAATACCTTGCATTATTCAGTAAACTTTACTTCAAGGGATTGTTCATTAAAATGGGGGGGGGGGGGGGAGAAGCGTATTTTTTTAAAAATTTCCCAGTGAGTCTAATATATTATTTCCATCAAGAAGACCTTCATTAATAATTGGCACCCTTGGACTTTCACAGGCATCAAGATACTCTCATTTAAAGGATAGGCAAGTTGAAAAGCTGTGAAATAAAAATCTACCAAAGTTCCTGGTAGAAAAATAGTTCTTTGGAAGCTAGAGAGTGCTGTGTAACATTGCCTTTGCTTCCCCCTCAAAAAGAAAAAAGCAAGCTTGCAGGTCCTTGATGCCATTGTCCAGAATCTTTATTTTATTAATGCCTGTGTAAGCACTTTCTCATGGGAAAATATTTTTAATAGGCTGCATATGGCACAAGTAATGCTCTCATTGCAAGTTGAATTGTAATGGAAGCCTCAAAATGTAATCAGTATTGGACCTTGGTTGTGGGTGCACTAGCACCTTCCCTCTCCCCAGTCCCAGAAATACGCTCAAGGGACCTATGCAAACCATATTAGAACCATTCCTAGGACTGTTTGTTTCTTTTGGGCAATAAATCAGACTCAGCTCCTGAACTGACTAAAAAAGAAACAAAACCACAAAACATTGTGAATGAAATGTTTCTCACACTTGCAAACATAGGTTTTTTTTTTCTTTCCCACTGTGCTGCCCAAAGTTGAACTAAATACTAGAGGATAAGAGAAAATAGTGTCAGAGAGGAAGGAAACTGGATTTAGAATTAAAAGTGACCATTATAACTTAGAAGAGAATTTGTAAAAACATATTTATTTTCATGCTTTATTTTGAAAATATTGCATATATTGATAAAAGGCAAAACCACCTATTGAACTTGTTCATAATTTTTATCCTGGTACTCATTGTATCATCTCCAGTTGCCATTTCCCTGACACAATATTGTACATCAATTAAGAATGGTAGCAATTTCTAATGGAGTGGAATTCACTTTTAACAGGAGCAAAATCTTGAATACTTTGCTAAGAGTATCAAAACTCATAAGGTACCAGATGTTCATCAGTAGGCTCCCTGTGTAGTAAAGCTTGATCTCATTATAAAATCAGGCAGCATGTAAATAGTCCTGAAATGGTGAAAAATTTAATAAAGATAGCTCATCAACAGACTGATAGGAGTGGAAGTAATGTTATGCAAATTAAGTTCACAGTTCTTCTACATCAAAGAAACTATCAAAGCCAAATCAGAAAGGAAGGAACCACTACCATCTGCAATTCAGATCATCACTTATGGTCCCATTAAACTTAAGAAATGTAGGAGAATCCTATTATTAATTTGTAAAAAGAAGTGAAGCAGTACCACTCACCCTGCTACATATTTTGGCTCACATGCCAGAAGTTATTGACAGAAGAGAACACTAAAGTGCTCTTAAGGCTGGTGTCTAAATATCCCATTCTGGGACTGTAAAGGAGAATGGGGCACAGGCAGTTCACCCTTCTTTCTCCTCTTCACTTGCTAGGTAAGAATAGATAATGCTTTCAGTTTCTTTTAAGCTCACGTCTAGGCATGGCAACATCTGCCCAGTCAAATCCACTGTCATGAGCACCAGCTGTCTGGGAGCGTTATCACATAGCAAAGCCCTCCTGCAAGCCCTGAACCTGTAAAAATGAAGAGATCAACCCACATCATAACCCTGCTCTGCCTGACAGGCAGGACAGTACAACAAGTATCCTATGCCTGGTAAAGCGCCTGAAGTAGATCAGGTGTGAAAAGATGGGAACTTAAGGAGGGCACTAACAGCTGGCCAAGTCTGTGTAATTAAGTTGCTTGCAGTATTTCACACTAGTTTCAAAGGTTTTGCCTCTCCATGTAATTGTTTCTTTCTGGATGTGCATTGCTGCGCATCTCAGGGACAGTAGAATGAAAGCAGATATTTATTTGTTGTGGAAGGGTCCTCATCATGTACTGTCAGTCGGCTAATGAGCTGTTGTGAGAAAACACTTCTTTGCTACAAGAGGAATGTGGAATTGTTTGCCAGAGTGCTTCCATTTCACAGTGAGAATGGCTGAGCTCTTCCCTGTTGCCATCAATTGCTTAGTGCTACTCCACCCGCATGAAGCTAATGTAAGGAAGCCCTTAATCTGTACTCTTAACAGTGCCTCTCTTCTGGCCATGAGAGAAAGCACTAATTTAGGTATTATGGGCAACATCTCAGTAGTGTCAATAAAAAGTAGCTAAAAGTGCAAGATCCATCTCTGGGATCTTTTTATTAACTGGTAGAAATTGCCTCTACCTGGAACTTTCAAATGTCCATTTGATCTATACCTTATCAGATGTCATCTAGCTCGACTGTGATTCAGATACTGTTAATTAAAAACTCACCAAGGAGTAGATTCTGACAGCTGCTAACTCATCAATGAAAAACCTGTTCAAATATTAATAGTAATCAGTGAGCAAGATCACCTATTTGTATGCTGCTCTTGTGACCTAAAGAAGAGGCAGCAAAGGGAGGAAATCTTTACACATATTGGTACTTCAGGATAGCTTATTTTTGAACCTCTTTAGACGTCTCTTTTCTGCCTGCTCTCAAATGCACCCACAGTAAATTGTATAACAGAAAAAGGTTCTGTGTATGCTGGAATATTTTTACTGTTTCTATAGGAACAGTTAAATCACTGTACATTTTATAGTGATATTGTTAAATCAATATGCAGCCATTAAAATGGCATCAGTCTTTGCATGGCTGTGATTGCTCTAGTTTTAAAAGAAGCCTTTTCACTGTAGTTAAAACTCCTTCCAAAGCAACATAGTATAAAGTGAAGAAAATATTATGGTTTTACAAAAGGAATCATGCTGATAAAAAAACTACTGTATAAATTGACATGCTAGCACATGCAGCAGTATTTTTTATGTGAAAAAAAATCTTAGATAAATTCCTTCAAACAAGAAAAGAAGCAAGTCACAGAATAAAGGGCACTTAGGAAAAAAAGTAAACTAAGGAAGAGAAGAGAAAGAATAAGAAGAGTCCCTGTTGGACTTCTGTTGTGCTTGCACATGATTTGAATGAGGAAAGGTGCTACACTAAGACCACAGTTATCTACTCAGTTTATTAGCAATTTGAAAGAGAGAGATTAGTAGAATATAAATCTTCATAAATTACTTAGATTAATGCATGTGCAGGGCAGACTAAATATTTTAATTGTGTATCTCATTCTGTAAAATTACAGGTCTGGGAGGTACGTTAAGAGGTTATCCAATTTAGAACGCCCTCCCAAGGCAACAACAGTTAAGTCTGGTTCACTGTTTACACTTATTTGTTCAACCTTTCCCCAAAACTTTTTATGTTAATGGAAGTACAGATTTATGTCTGTACTTCTTTAGTTCCTTTTTAAATCACTGATTTATTTCTAAGCTTTCTTAATTTGTTTGTATTATCATATCAGAAGTAAAAAAAAAAAAAAAAAAAAAAGAATGAACTAATGAACTTAAGAAAATGTAATACTTATTCCTCCACCAAGCTTAATGTAATAAATCCACATTTTTGTGCAAAAATAAGAAAAGGATATAAGGTATAGCAAATGTATTTGTGTTACGTGAACTTCTTAGATGTATTGACCATAACTCACAATTTATACTAAAGTAAGATTATGTCACCAATTTGTATAACTCCAAATCTAGAACTTATAATACTACTGCATAAATACATAGGGAAACACTTAGCTTGAGATGAATGATGAAATATGTTCAGCTTTTAGTACAACATCTGATATAAAACATTAAGAAGCAACAGAGTCCAGGAAAAATAAACAAAATTGTCTAGAAACATAATATTGTACACATAGAAATACATGTAAAAATTTAAGACCATTTAATGTACAGAGAATGATAACTACAAATATTGTCAAACATTAATTTGGTAAATGGCACAGAGAGAGTAAGAAAGACTCATACCTGTACTCTTCTCTAATGAAAAAGAGAAAAGAAATGACGTACTCAATTAAAAAGGAGTATGTTCAAAACCAATGAAAAGAAAAAAATTATGGACCTCGTAACATTTTAAAATAAGATTTGTATAGCTGTGATTTTCTAAGGATGCAAGAGAAATTCAAGTTCTACTGAGAAGAAAGTCTTTTTAAGCCCACTGATGTTGAAAAAAAATAAAAAATAAATGTTAAGACATAGTAGACTACTTCAACTGGTTTGAAGAACATGTGTGTCTGAAAGCTTGTCTGACTTTTCCAGTTGTACCAGCTCATCTGATCAAAGATACCATCTTTTCCTACTTAGTTTTCCAATTAACTTTTATCACCTACAGGTACAATAGTCACAATGCATATATATGTTAAAAGATAGTAATACTTGTGGGTTAGGATTTATGATAGCAGTGTGAGGCCAGAAAGGAAGTTCCGATGTTGGCAAAATTATTATCTATTTCTCTGTAGCATTTGGTATATATTTATTGCTCTGTGAACAAGACAGGGGACTATATTTCAGATCAGAATTTTCACTCTCTATTGCACATGACTTGTGTTTAGTGAATACGAAAGAAAGCTTGCAGTGTAATCATACTGCTTACAATTTCATATGAAAGCCACCAGTCACTGAAAAGCAAGCTATTCTGTCATTTATAACCGTGAATTTTATAAAAAACACGTATATCTGTTGGTTGCATGTTTACCCCAGCACAGCAAACTACCTTTTCTCCCCACCTTGATTGCCACCTACTTACCCAATTTGTTCATTCAGTGTGCTATGAAAAGCCTTCTGACAGCCTTCTGAAGCAGTTCTCTAGCTCCAATGATGGTCCTCAGCTTCAGCTTTTCCACTACATTTCTCCACTGGTAAGACTTTTGAGAGTAGTTGTGCTTCATCTATTCATGGTGTTCTGACTAGCCTTGTTCACAAAACCACAACATTAATAAAAGCAAAATTTCATTGTTTGGGATGTTTGCAATACTCATCCTTTTTTTTTCACAGAACAGTTTATTATAGTAGTTTAAAATAATTTAAAAAGCTTATGAGAGATGAAAATATAAATACTATTAGATACATGAAAATATTAATATTTAGGATATAACTATTTTGTGAAATATTTAGAAATAAAAATATAGCTGTTGAATCTACACTATATATATAAACATGTTACAAGGAATAAGTGTGCCTCATGAATGAATAATGGAGTTATTTCATTATGTATGAAAAAGGAGGAAACTAGATTTTGACCCTGCCAAAGCAACCATAGTTGGAGAGAACTGATGGTTTAAAGGTGTGTCCTGGGTTCAGCAGTAGCAGTCATTTTTCTTCTTCTTGGTAGCTGGTGCAGCACTGTGTTTTTAACTTTTGGCTTGGGAGCAGCACTGATAACACTAATGTCTATAGTTACTGCTTAGAATGTTTTGGTCTGATCAAGGA
>JASSUY010049136.1:13458-24467 GCA_032466535.1 Forpus xanthops
TTCTCTTCTCCAGGCTGAACAGCCCCAACTTTCTCATCCTATCTTCATAGGGGAGGTGCTCCAGTCCCCTGATCATCTTTGCGGCCCTCCTCTGCACTTGTTCCAACAGTTCCGTGTCCTTTTTGTGTTAAAGACACCAGAACTGCACACAATACTCCAAGCGAGGTCTCAGGAGAGCAGAGTAGAGGGGCAGGATCACCTCCCCTGACCTGCTGGTCACACTCCTTTTGATGCAGCCCAGGATGCGGTTGGCTTTTTGGACTGCATGTGCACACTGCCGGTTCATGCTCATTTTCTCATCGCCCAACACCCCCAAGTCCTTCTCCTTAGGGCTGCTCTGAATCTCATCTCTGCCCAACCTGTAGCTGTCTTGAATTACTTGAATGATAGTGACTGGGAAATATCAGCTTTTGCATGGTATATAGTTGTTCTGTATATTGCATCTTCTTTCCCCTGTAAGTGGAAGGAAAAAAGACTGTCATGGCTTCCAGTTTTCAGGAACACTATAAAAAACTGTCTTTTTCTGTTGCATCTGTTTCCTACGAGTGACAGCATGACACTAAGGAGGTAGTGACTGAATGCACTTAGGCTGTGTCCTTTCCAAACTCAGGGATTGGAGCTCCCCACTGGTACTGGACACCCACAAGCACTGATGGCCTTGGACAGAGATGATACTGGAGCATCTGCAGCACAGTGAAGTGTAGGTGTGCAGTTATCCACATTACCCCACAGACATAGCTCCTACTGGAGGCACTTAATCTCCCCTATTAGTGCATGATTTGTCTTGAAAATTCCCCACGTGCCAAGAGGGTACAACTCTGCAAATGGCCAGAATGGAGCAGTACTGCCAGTGCTGAACATCCCAGGCACCTTAACCAGACATACGTTTTACTTACCTGAGACCAAAAATCAGACTAAGCCTCTTAAGGAACTCAGTCCAGAATTTCTGCCAGCATACTTGGCTAGTGGCACCAGGACCAGACTCTACAGAAAACACAGTTGTGGCCATAACCTTCTTTTGAAGGTTAAAGACCATTACTTCTCAAAGTTATGTCACTCTGAAGGGGAAGAGATGAGGGTATCCTAGCCTAAAGAAATCAGCTCTCCAATGAAGAGTGTATCTACTTAAGAGAAGGAAGGAAGTGTGACTTCTCTCTTTCCTTCCTGTTGTTTGTACATTTTGTCTGCAATTCTTTTCTTTAATACACATAGCAGTTCTTGGACCAGGAACTGAAACCAAGGATTATCCAGTTCATACGTGGGTGTGCAGCCTACACAGTAAATTACACCCTTAAAGTCTTTCTTGCTTGTTCTCCAGTCAAATGAACCTCAAATTTTTCTTTAGTAGCAAGGAGACTCTCCAAGAATGGGGTCTGAGTCACCTCAGCAGGGAAGGAATGAGATGCATATCCCTGTGAGCTGTAAGAGTGCTCTCCTCCTGCACAAGGTAGGTGCCTTTATCTGACCATGAGAACAGACTGTATCTGCTTCAGAACCACAACAAGAGAAAGCATCCCACCCTATGCACTCCTAGCTATCATCTACTTTCAGGTCAAGAACTTCCTGAGACAGATGTGATTTATATGTAGCAACTCCCAGTGTATTTAATTTCACTGGCAACTTTGATTTTCCACTACTATTTTGAGGTCCGATTTTAGATTTCTAGTGGGAACAGGATTCAAGACACATTGCCATTCCTCAGCTTTGCCTTCTGATTAATTTTAAGAATTTCCAGCTGAAGACTGTGCTGTTTTGAGGAGTCCCTAGTTCTTCATGTTTATTGCATGGGAAAACCATGAGATGAACTTCTAAGGAGACATAATCAACGTTACTTCACTTGAGATGCATTCAAGATTGCAATAAAAAGATCAGGAAGAAGAAGAAATAAGTACTAGTAATAGAGCCTGCTGAACTGCAGGAACAAAACTGAGTATATACTTGGGCTGGCATTTCCTAAAATGTCAAGTCGTAGGCTTAGTAGTTGGCAGGTACACAAGAGGCAGAAAGAAATACTGATAGTCTATTAGTCATCCATTTTCCGTGATATTTAAATAAAAGATAGAAGAAATCAAACGAACAGGAATGTGCACAAGTGGAAAACTTATTTTCTCTCTTAATTGATTTGGCTGACTGAATAGCAGTGTTTTTCAGCGTCAGAAACACAAATGGCTGTTGATGGGAAACATTATATCTGTGCTTGCACTTCCTTCCAGTGGAAACTGCTGTTAAGATGGAAGTACCTACAGAAGTAAAGCTTTTAACCTCCCCCTGCTATAGCATTTTATTGTTATGAATTCCATTTCAGCATAGTGAGCTGAACAAGGTGCACAGATGAAGTGGCATACAATTTACTTTTACACAGCTAATACATTCCTAATTATACCTGAATAAATATTGAAAGAGAAATTTATAATAACATTAACCATTGCTCTCTTTTAAATGTGTTTTGCTGCAGGACTGTAATCACAATTTCAAGTATAATGAGGCAGAAAAAATGGGTTTTATTATTTTTAGCTTTCAATAGAGTGGTGAAAATAAATATTTTTTAGCTGTTTCCGTACAAGAGGCTAATGCAAACACCCAGTAATCTGGAAGTTTCTGCCATTAATAATAAAAAAAAAGTCATCCTGATGAGCTTACAGAACTGAATTAACTTATTCTGCAAAAGCTATAGAAAATTTAAAATCTCTGCAGAGGTGTTCTATATGGCTATATAGAAAAAACGTATAGATGTCATCCTGCCTGTTCATTGGGGAGCTGGAAACAGATGAACTTTCTGAAACTGGGAACTAATATAAGTTGGTTCCAGACTAGGAGCTCTTGTCCCTTTTGAGGCTACTGCTGCTGTTGGGTCTTGTCTGGCCAGCCACTCTCCCACCTTCCCCAGGTTGGCACGTCTCTGCAGCAGGGACTCCCTTTGTGAAGCTATTTGTTCTCATCCAAGGTCACCACTGCCAGAAACAGCATTTGGAGCTTTTCTGTTGTCCAAATGGGAATTTGCAACTGAGGATAGCTGGAGGAAGAAGAGCGTATCTGTCTTGCCCCACCTTAGAGAAGTCATAGCAGAAGAGAGCTGGCATAAAGGAGAGAACTAAGGGAGGAAAATGTGATTTGTTTTCTTAATGAAGCACAAGTGATAAAAATTGAAGGAGAGAAAATTGGTCCACTAATAGGGAAATTTGGTCTCATGAAGTGCTGCTCCATTTAAGCCTGGGTTTGTGGTCCAAGGGCTGTTGCATCTGCATATAGATTGATGCATGCTTGCCCAGGAGATCATCTGGTAGTTTTAAAAAAAGGCTTCTAAAAGCCAAGTATTAATTTATGACAGCAAAAATCTCAGACAAATCCCTGCAGCCTTAAATATAGTATAACCTGATCATTTGTGCGACTTATATCTTATTTTAGAATTCTGTTTCATTTTGTGATAGATATCACAATCCTCAATACGCTTACATTGAAAAGGAGAGGATGTTAAGGCTGATACAAATCCTGTTTCAAATTTCTTGTTAAGTCACAAAAACAGAGCCCAAGTTCTCAAATATTAGTGGTATAATTCTTTTGAATAGTTCTCAGGAACGTTCTTAGCTGTATCCAACAATAATTATAGAGAGCAGGAGGATGGGAGGGAGGAGTAGAAAAGGGAATCTTGTCTATAAAAGGAACCCTGGTCCCTCTGGTGTTTTCCTATCTCTGGCTGCCATCTAGTGTTTTCCCAGGCATGGTGAAGTGCATGGCTTATTTGAGCCTGTGTGAATCTATGAGCCTGAAATCTGCCTCCAAGACTGAATTCTACCTCTCCGAGGGGAGGAATATTTGGCACAGCAAGTCGAGGATGAGCTCCTATGAAATTAGTTCTCAAGTATTTAAGGTAGCATCACATTCTCCAAATTAACTGTTTTACATGGTTGTGAGTGTATCTTCAACTCTGCTGAGTTAAAGACAGACATATCAAAACATAAACCCTTTACTGCAGAAACAGGGGTAGACTTCTATTCTTCCCTGTTGCTGTGGTACAGTAGCTGCTGCTGTATTCTGCTCTTATTTTCCTTTCACTTCAGTGGGTGTACAGAAGGCCTGAGTTCTAACTGAAGCAACACTGGTGTAGACAGAATCATCCCAGTGTAAAAATCATCACCGCAACTATGCAAAACGAGAATAAGTATGACACACAATGTATAAAGTCAGACTAATGTAGCAGTCATCAACAGGCAATAAGCTTCTGGAACAGGACATATAAACACACCATAATTTTCAGCACCTTACTAGCTTAAATTGTGCTAGGAAACTATTTCTGCTCTATTATTGAAGATCTAATCCATCCTCCTCAAACAGGCAAAAGTTTATAGCTCTAATACAGTGACAAAATGCCCTCTCAGCTGAGTTCAGTCCTCCAGCTTGTTTGTTTCTATGTCACATATGGCTTTGTAGCATGTTAGATTTTGCCTTGTTTTAGCAGGTAGACAGTGGACAGCAGGCAGAGAAGTCATTTTAGAAGCTCCTGCTGATCTTTCATATGTGGATCTTTGAGGACTGCAGATACTAAAGACTGATGTGACAGACCACATTCACTCTCACCTTTGCTACAGACAAGAAATAACCCAGAGATTAAATGGATTACACTGTCCAGATTTGGCTGACTAGCTCTGGCAGAGTCATGATGCCTTCTGATGCCTGGAGTTTGTGCAAACAAAGGAAGCTATGCCAACTGCTGTAGATCCCAAAACAATGTGTTCTTGGAGAGTTGCCTGTCAGCACTTTAGAAACAGGACCAGACTTGTGAAGCAATTACTTCACTCACAGGTAATGAATAGAGCTGAATTAGCAGCTGGCTTTGAGGAGACAGGAAGGACAAAAAAAGAAAGAGATGCCCCTTATTTAGATTGCTTTATACTGAGATCGTAAGTTGATGCTTTATATCTAGTGAGAACGTCTACTTCATGCTGAGGCATCAGAGTACGCAGAACTAAACTCATAGCTTTGGGTCATAGATATAATGAGGAATAATCCATTTCACTGTGGGTTTTCCAACAGGTTGCTTAACAGGGCTGGATGAGAACCTGAAGCCTTTAATGACTTTGTCTTTGGCAGTATTTAATTCTGGGAAAAGCTCTGATGGATTGAATCTACGGAAAACCCTGCTTTGAAGAAGCAACAAAGCTTTGCAGGTTGTCATAGCAAACAATTACAAACTATCAGCAAATTAATTAATGGAGAGGGCTAGTGAACAGGGATGGTAGGTGGTAGTCTACCAATATCCACGGTGATAGGCTAAGGCTACCTCCCCTTTTTCATGCATACCAATGCTAAAAATCAGTATTACCTATTTTGTAGTATTGTTTTAGTCTTTGGCTAAAAATCATCACATCTACTCCAAAGACCTTTGTTTAAAATAGCAGCAGGTTCTGTAGCAACCATAGTGATGTTGACCATTCAGTCAAATTCTCAAAGGAAGGGGCTGCTTAAATTTGCTCATAATGATCCTTTCATTTCCAGCAGTTATTCTCAGAATTTTTTGCTTGCTCCAGTTGCTGAATCTGTGCTGAAGTCTTCCTTCTAGCACTTTCAAGTTTGGCGAGATTTAAACCAGAGCAAACTTTGCCATCAGAAGTCAAGAGCTAGTCACTGAAAAGATGTGTAAGAAAGTTTCCTGTGTACTGAACTGTTGATGTCTTCATGAGGAATATTTGTGATCATAATTTGACAGTCTACCTATTCATTCTGTGGTAACCAGTATTCTTTTCTGATTAGCTTTTGCAGACCAATGAGACATCTTGAAAATATATAAACTTATCATAAATTATATATTAAAAAATAAGTATCTCAGATTATTATCTCTGTCACTGCATCTTTCAAAGCAAAAAACCCAAGTATTATTGTTCTGAACACTGAGGAACTACCTTTCCTATATAACCTCTCAAAACCATTTTGATTACACACCAATCATAACTTCTCTGCCTTACTAGTAAAAACAGATTACTACAAAATTTGCCAGAACTGGAGGCTAGCACAAAACAATAAAGAAAATGCCTTTAAATTGTATAATGGCATTTTGGTGTCCTTTCACATGTTGAAAGAAGTGGCCAATATCAGATGAATATCTGAGACGATAATGCTTAGCAAAGCAGCAAACAACAGGGATTTTTGATCCCCCTGAAAGCGAGACTGAAATTAAAAATAAAGCAGACAATTGATAAAAGCTACATATATGGAGTCAAAAAAAGACGTTGGTATCCAACACAAATAGTGAGAGGGCCAAGATGGGAAATTCATATACATTTTTCCTTGAAGAGCATTATTAGGAAAGCTAACAGCAAGAAACCTACATGCCTCAACCAGCTCATTGGCCTTCAAAATGTATCACACCTAATATAGCTTGTAAAGTTTGAGTTCTGAGGTTGAAGATGATTAATGTACCACGATCATGTTGCAGGGTGTTGAATCTTCACCCTAAAAACCTCCTGCAGATGTACACACAATCTCACTTACCTGAAGGCACAACGGCTTTACGATCTATGTACATCAAGAAAAAAAATGCTCAACTCAGGGAAAGTCTGAAGCTCACAAACCCATCTTGCTGGGATGCAGCACTATACTCTGATGGATGTTACAAAAGGAAGTGTATCTGAAGCCACTGCTGCTAAAGCGTATTTATTTCAAGTGTGTTCTCTTCGTCAAGTATTTTTTAGACATGTCTCCATCTCATAAATAAATCAGTTTTAAAAAGTTATGCAGAATTTATTATACAAAAGCAACAGAAATGGTACAGGTAATATACTTCTCAAGAAATAATTATGGTCCCACCTCATTTGCAGCAATAAAGTTACAGTGAAATACTCAAAAACTTTCCTATCCTTGTCAACGGGAATTTAAAAAGTACAATTAACCTAAGTCTGTCTATTTTACAAGACCATTAAATAGCTGATCTCAATGTTACTCATCCGGCACCAACTTCAAATTAAATATTCCTACAAAATATGCAAAAATCAACTGATATAAAGGAATGAAATTTGTAAGATGAGATCTGTTAAAACTTCAAGACAGAGAACACCATTTTCCAAAATAAAACCAGCAGTACAAAGCCAGGTTTTCCACAACACTGGTGTACCTTGACTGGACCACAAATGAGGCAGCTTTCTTCAGGAAACTTTAGACATGGAAAAAATGAGTCTGAAAACCGATCCAAGTTAAAACCATTTTTTTTTTAAAGTGCATTAATTATTTGAACAGTACTTTTAACAATCTTAAATACAAAAGATCAAAGAACCAGTATAGTTTTCAAAGTTCAGAACAAGTGACACCAAGAATGAAATTACTAATGTTTCTTAGATTTATAAACCCTTTAAGTTTAGATATGCATCTTCTTTTGTGCCTGTACACTCTACAACACTAATCCTGATTGGTCACTGCTTTCATAACTTACAGAAAATTAGGTAAAAAATCTGGACTATGGGCTTATTTTTTTGCCAGCAGTTCAATGAAAACTCTTTTGCATTGTAATGCTTCCTTAGACTTTAAACACACACATCCACAAGAAACCCAAGCAAAATTCACACAAATTATAACTGCTGAGAATAAAATAGAGGACCTAGTATCAGCTGATTCCAACGGTCAAACGCAAATTATACTTCATCTTAATTGAAATTAAGTCTATTTGACTGTAGAATGTATGCTCAGAACTTATTTCTGGGAGATACACATTTTCTGGCAAAATAAGTATTATTCTTGCAATTGCAATGAATTTGCAAGTGCGTTGGCCACTTAAGAGGCTAAAAAAGCAACTGTGTTCATGTACCATAAGAAAAGCAGAATAATGACTAAGAAAGGTGTAACAATGACTACAGAAACAATAACAGCTAAGTAATAAAGGCTTAAAATTAGAGTGAAAACTAAAAACAACTAAAAAAAGTTTGGAAATGTGCGGGCTGCCTTTACAAAAACTGTAGCAAGGTAAGGAAATTGATACACTAATGACACTGAAGAAAACAACAGACAAGTTAGAGAAAGACTAGTTAAACAGCAATGCCTTCCTTAATCTTTCTGGGTTCAGGATCTGATGTGATCACGTGGTGTTAAGGCAGTGAATTTCAGTTTGTCACTGACAGAACTAGATATTTTTATTTACACATCAGAGAAACTCTTGCTATGCCATCCATGCAGTATAAAACTTGAAAATCTTAGTAGTACATACTTGCTTCTTTTTAGAGATCTTTATGCAATTGTGATGTTAAATAAAATACTTAACAATAAAAGCTAACTTAGAACATTGATCCAACCTCAAAACATTACATAGCAGTTATGCCAATACTCAGATACTACCATCTATGTATCTATCTATCTATCTATCTATCTATCTATCTTTTTTATCAGGTTCAAGGTGTAAGACAACCACCACATGGGACTATGAGACACTATATAATTATATTTAAGGTGTAGCTTTGGCATTCAATTAGTTGCATCATCCCTTTTCAGAGGAATTACTTGAAGTGCTTTGGCTATTCGCTCTCCTATAGCTTGACTGCTTGCTGCAATTATTCTTCGAGACATCAAATCAAATGGTCCACCTAGAAATCAAAGCAAGCAAAGTAACCAGCTTGTATCTAGATAAACTTAAAAATTAGTAAGAAAATGAGCATTGAATAAAAAAAAAAAAAAAAAAAAAAAAAAGGCACTATTTCGGACCAAGTTTTGCCCCTGGAGAAAAATGCACCTAAGTCAACAGGTACCTCATATGAGCTACATTTAAATTCTCTTCAGTGTTTGCTTACTACCTTTTTTCACTCTTCCAGGTGCTCAGCAAAGGGACTAAAGGCTGTCTGGTAGCTTAAGAACATACAATTGACTCTTAGTCTATTAACTGGATGGGAACTCTATTCAGTAGCAGTAACTTGGAAAGAGGACTGAAAAACCTATTTGCTTTCTCATTTCAGCTATATTTTGCACCCAATTAGCTATTTAAAAGCTAATTTAAAAGCTAAACTTGCATGCAGTGTATTTACCTGACACATCTAGCAGTACTCCGCCTGCTTCAGTAATAATGATTCCAGCCCCTGCCATGTCCCAGCAGTGAATCCCCATTTCATAATAGGCATCAGCTCCACCCGTTGCCACGAGGCACATGTTCACAGCTGCTGTACCAACGGCTCTAATCCTAAAAGAGAAAGATGACTCTTTTAACCGAGAACAGCTTGTCCAAAAGCCATAATGCCTATGTACACTGGAACCAAGAACACAGAAACATTGCATGCAAAGTGAACTGAGCTAGACAGAACATGACAGACGTGAAAACGTGATGCAGCGAAATAAAAAACTGGGAATGAATTCTTGCTTGAGCAGCTTGCAAAGTTCCCCCAATAGAGACAATTTCCAGAAATCACATCTATGTATTCTGTTAAACAATTTTGGTTTAAAGTGAAAAGACATCTGAAACAGCTTCTTAACCTAAAACATATTATGGAAGATAGCTACCCATGGAACAATAACAGATACTCTGCTTTTGAATACAAGAATTCAAGTGGAGTGCACACTGCTCTCATGCTGAAAAAACAGTTAACTTCAGTTTTTCTGGTGATGCTCAGCAGGCATCTCTGACTTACAAAAAAATATAATAGCAGCAACCACAAAAAAATAAATTACACAGCATAAATTTGGTCTAACTTTGGATAACCTCATCAAAACCCTTCTGCTACAAATCCCAGTTTCTTCTGGAAATGCTGGTGTACTTAGGAAGTGTGACTTATACAAATAATTGCAGTTATTTCAATTATCAGTAAAATGTACATTAATTTGTAAACTGATAGAAGCTAAGTTACTGAAAGATGCAACTAAATTCCAATCTCAATTTATTGTTTCCAAATAAAATACTGAAGTTGAACTGACAACACACCTAACATGTATTTCCTACTTACAATTTAGGATATATTCTTAAATGACCTCAGAAGACTTTTTGGAAGTATAAAAAAAAAATCTACATGTTAAGTGTCAAAACAAAACTCCTGAGAATCTCAGTATAAAAGTACAACCCCTCACAGATCAGAAACATGAGTTGAAAGTAGACAAGAAACTGTCTACTGAAATCAGTTTTAGATATAAAATGGTCTGTGGAAATGTAGGCTTTAGCTACATTTCTGGAGGAGAGGAAGCAGGGAATATAACCAAATTAAGAGCAGTTTATAGACAGTTTCAACTACTTGGACAAATTAAAATTGTATAGTGTTGAAAGAAAAAAGGGAGATCTACTATTGTCTTCTGACACATATTAAAAAGAAAACATACTAAAAACCACAAATTAAAACAGGAAAAGGAACCTAAGAAACGTAACACAGCTTCTGTTTATCCAGTTTTACTCCTTGTGGGTTTCGGGGCAGGGGGGAAGAAGGGGGGTTGAGTGGGAAGAAAGAGGCACAAAATTGCATTTCATTTTTTAACTAGTAAATACAATGCTTTTTAGTCCTACAAAATCAAACGTGCTTTGCTTCTCAATACTGGTTCTTTGGATTCTCTAATATATGCCCCAGTTTGAAAAAGTTAAACACACTTACTAGAGTTTCTTTGCAGAAGCTATTAGATGAAAACATTTAAATCATATGCCACATTTAAGGTGCAACTCAACCAATCCTTCCTAAAGATGATCACGTTTACAATATTAACACTATCAGCAAGTATGAAAAATACGGAGTATCTTACCCATGAATAGGAATACTGAGAAGCCTTTCCATGTTAGACAGGATTATCTTCATAGTTTCTGGATCACGATTTGATCCCAATTCTGTTACTAAAAGGGATTTTGTAATGTCTGAAAAAGAAATAAAACCTCACTTTTCAAACAGCACAACTTACATAGTAAAAGCAATTAGCAGATTTTACTTGTTTTCCTACAAGACTGAATAATAGGTATTTTAATATAAATACTGCACATACTGAATGTACAAAAAACTCGTTTTACATGAAAAATAGCAGGTAAAAAAATACAACAAAGCATGATCTGGTTCAACTGTGCATCTACATTAATC
>JASSUY010049146.1:13018-33755 GCA_032466535.1 Forpus xanthops
AGATGGCGGCGGCGGCAGGGCGGGGGTCGCGGGCTGCGCTTGCGAGGCGATGTTGCCCTTGCAGTGGAGGAGAAGGAGGGGCCGTCTGTTGTTAGGGCTTCCGCCGGCTGCCGCCTCCCCGGTTCCCGCCGCCGGGCCCTGCTGGAACTGTGATACGGGCTTGGTACGGGCTGCCGAGGTGGGCAGCCCGGCGTGCGGAAAGGAGAGGCTGTTCTTTTCCCTTCCCGTCTCAAAATGGCGCCCCCGATTTTCCCACTTCCCTTATTTCTGTGCCTGGAAGGGAGCCGCGGGGGAGGGGAGGTTGTGGTGGGGGGCCGGGCCGCCTCGAGAAGAGGGGAGCGGGGATCCTTCCCTGCGTATGGGCTTTACTGCAGTCAATTGGAACTGTCTGGGCCTAGCTGGAGGAGCCAGGGTTGTTCCTTTGGAATCGCTTATGAGATGTGGGAGGTCGGGTGGTAGGTTCCTCGCTTTCCCTTTCACTTGCGGCTGGAGGAGGGACGGTGGATAAGGTGAGAAGTAAAATACTCGGACAACATTTCTGCATCTGGAGGATCGCAACCAGCCTAGTAAATTGGGTATGCACTGCATAATTGTTGCTAGACGCAAAGCTAGTGTATAGTGAAGCAACAAAACTATGCATTTTTATGGAGAGCTAAATTGTTTAAGAACTATAAAAATGTTCCAAGCGATAGGGCCATGAAAGGCTATTCTCTCAGTGCTTTCAGATTATTTTTTCTCCCTCATTACCTTATGTCTCTGAGTCTGAGGATGGAAAAGAGGCTGAACTACTAATTAAGCAGCTGTAATTATTCAGCTTCTTTCACATAACATTCAGACAAGTGAAAAGCATAATGTCTTTGTTTTTTCTATTTTGGGAGTGACTTTTCAGAGTTGCAGATAGGCTAGATTGCATGTGTTGTTCTGTAATAAATGTTAAGAGAAAAGCAGATGTTGGCTGAAGTCAGGTGGCTAGAGACAATGATAGTAGTCATTGTTACTTACATGATAAACCAGTTTATCTGAAAGTAATTGGTGCTATACATCATCCATATGAGCTTATGAGATGATTATTATCCTTAATGGGAAGGCTGTGATTTTTTTTGAGTGACTGTGTTGATTCATTTGTTTAACTGACTGTCTCATTATGTTTCAATATAAACTGGCTTACATGTGACAAGCATTTGATAGTTGCACATATCACTGTCTTGAACACTGCAGTAAGAGGCCACACTGATTCTGCCCAATCGAATGGAATGCCAAAGATACTGGTTAGTAGGAATGCCTAAAAATTAAGGGGGGGTTGATGCTACTTTTTGAAACATTCATGCTAGCCCTTTATAAACAAATTTAAAGTAGATAATGGTTTCAGCTTCAGTGTTGTATGCTCTGTCTCTGTTCATGAAGTGTGAAAAAGTTTATTAGAAATCAGTACACTAGTAATTGTGTTTGTGGTAAGAAACACTGTCACTTGCTCTAAAATATAAAAGTGGTGGAATGTTCTGGTTTTGTATTTATCATGATATTTTGTTGTGGTGTTGGTATTTGATAATGCACTTAATCGTATTCATTGCAGAAACAGTGTGAACTGTATTATATTCTTCAGTAGGTTGGCTTTTGGCGCTAGTGTTATTTTGATACTTCTGTGTTAGCTGTTTTGTAGTTTCAAGTAGGCACTGAACTCAACACTTATGTGACTGAACTATGCTATTAAATCGGGAATTTATAGGTATTGGCTAATTTTGTGCACTGACTCAAACATAATAAAATGTGATTATTAAAATACATATGACTCTTCTCTTTCATAAACCAAACTCATTAACAGAGACTATCTAGGATCGTATAAATTTCAATTCCAAACTGAGAATAGCCGGGATCTGATAAATTACTTGATAGGATTAACTTTCCTGCTATAGTGCTCCAGACTTTGTTGTTCTGACATTTCAGCATGGAGGATACTTATTTCATTGGGGGTACAATGAGATAGAACCTATGTATTTGTAGTGGCCAAGGCTGCAAAGTGACCTTTGTCTTTTAATATATGATTGAATTCTTCCATTACGCTCCATAAAAGTAAGAAGATCTCTCTCATTTGTATGCATATGTAGCTGTCCATCTAAGACGTTTTCATAATATTTTCCTCAGTATTATTTGTTATAAGTAACTCCCTTAAATATCTTCCTTAAGAGCTTGATTCAAGTCACGGCTGTGTACTTGCTTTTATGTAGATGAATGAAAATGCCTTATCTAGGTTTTATTTCTTCACATGTTCCAAACATATTGATTACAAAAGTTTGCTTAGTATACAGAAATGGAGGAGGGTAGTGGGCCTTTTCCTGAAGATTTTCACCAAAACTAAGGATAAAAAATATGTATGGTTGCTAAGACCTTTAAATAAGTGTTCATAATTGTCTTGAGAGATTTGTCAGAAAATACTTGAGTTTGAAGTGTGTCCATGTAGGGTACTGAATGTGGTGTTTCTGTCTTCTGTGGTGCTTTTTTTATGGTTCTCAAAGCTAGTATTTTACAGGTGATTTAAGGAGTGGGAGAATGAATAAGATCTGAGGCTCGGAGTATATGTGGGGCTTGTAGTGTTGAAATCTACTTTTAAATCCTTGTGAGGCACTATGTTCTGCACAGAAATGTAAAAAAAACAGGCCAGAAACTCCTATTTTTTTTGTTTGTATGCTGCCATGTTGTGAACTTAATGAAGTGGTTCAATATCATCTGAAACTTCAAAATATTATTTCCATATACACTCATACGAGGAGTTAGTGACTTTTTAATATGTCAAAGATATCTGTATATGTTTTACAGGTTTTCAGTCTTGTGGTTTTTGTTTGTTTTTTTTGTTTTTTTTTTTTTTTAAGTCTGAGCTGTTAAAAAGCGTGCACTATGACTGTAGTAGGCTTAATACTACATTATTAGATACATTGATGTTATTATTGGAGGAGTGGTGTTGCAGTACATTTCTGGGACTTGGCTGGCCTTCCTCTCAGGTAGTATGATTTCTGTCAGCTTGGCAGCTGGTTATTTTTGTACATGGCATCTGAGAGTCTGAAATGATTTCTGAGGAGGGGGAAAGGGTGTTAAAAGGGTGTAAACTTTTAATTTCTCTGATAACTAGGACCTGGGGGGGTTGATCGATGAGAAAATGAACATGAGCTGGCAGTGTGCTCTTGCAGTCCAGAAAGCCAACCATATCCTGGGCTGCATCAAAAGGAGCGTGACCAGCAGGTCGAAGGAGGTGATCCTGGCCCTCTACTATGCCCTCATGGGTCCTCACTTGGAATATTGTGTGCAATTCTGGTGTCCTCAACATAAAAAGGACATGGAACTGTTGGAACAGTTCCAGAGAAGGGCCACGAGGACGATCAAGGGGCTGGAGCATGTCTCGTATGAATATAGGATGATAGAGTTGGGTCTGTTCATCCTGGAGAAGAGAAGGCTGTGTGGCAACCTCATAGCAGCCTTCTAGTATCTGAAGGGGGCCTATAGGGATGCTGGAGATGGGCTCTTCTTGAGGGACTGTAGTTGAGAGGACAGGGTGTAACGGGTTAAAACTTAAACAGAGGAAGTTTAGATTGGATCTGAGGAAGAAACTCTTAAGTGTAAGGATGGTGAGGCACTGGAGTGGGTTGCCCAGGGAAGTTGTGAATGCTCCGTCGCTGGTGGTGTTCAAGGCTGGGTTGGACATAGCCTTGGGTGGCATGGTTTAGTGAGAGGTGTCCCTGCCCATGGCAGGGGGATTGGAACTAGATGATCTTAAGGTCCTTTCCAACCCTATTGCATGATTCTATGAACTGCAGCTTCTGTAGCTTAGGGATCTGTAAAAATGATTTTGGTATTTTTCTTGACAGCTTCTTTCAGCTTTGGGCTCTGAAGGAGTTTTGCCAAGATAGTAATTACTGTTGTGTAAGTGATATAAATCTGAATAAATGCTGTAAATGGCTAGTTGAAATAGATATATTAATTAAATCAGTCTTGGCTATTCTTCTATCATGCCTTCTTTTGCTCTCAATATGGGAAGTAGCAAATAAAAAAGTAGTCCCATCCAGCAACTACTGTAGTGGGTTGATTTCCTCTCTCTGCGTGTCATATAGAAATCACTTGCTCCAAAGACGAATTCCTGTGGTCACTGGATATATCTTTATGTTGATTAATGTTGCTGTTTAGAAGAATAAGGGATGAATTAAGATTAAAGGAGTATTATTTTCAGGGTTATCCAGACACACTAGAATACTACAGCAAATGCGTTTAATTTTAATACAGAAACAACTTGTCTTAATTACTTCTCCAAAGGAAAAAATAAACAAATGGCTAACATTGTTCACAGCTACCTATATTTTGGCTATGCCTTGCTGCTTCCTCTCTTGTAGTAAAATTATGGAGAGATCAACTGTTGTACTGGTCTGTTTTTATCCAAATTGCTCCACAACTTCTGAAGCATATTTCAGCAGCACATGTAGAGTGGGTGGAAGAGTCTTGCCTGACAACCAACACACCAGCTGGGCATTAATTGTTTTATGCTGTAAGGATGAAAGGTCTGGTATTTTTAAAATAACTAGATCCATTCCTGTAGTCTAAAATACTCAACCAAAATTTAACAAGTAAGAATTTTAGTATGCAGTTATCATGGCACTTAAAAATAATGGTGGTGGGATATGCTGGGGCTTTTTTTTCTTAATAGAAATGTTCTTTCACTGCGGTACATTTTTACATGCTTGTAAAAACACACATCTAACATTTGGCACTTATTACATCATGTGGTGCAAGTAAAATCTAAAATCTGGTGATTTAAGGATGTCAATAGTCAAACAGGACACGAGTTTGGGACACATAGGATACAAGATTGGAATATCCTATGCGGAAGTTGCTAAATTATTTTGAGAGGTGTGGGAAGAGGAACAACGTGAACAAATAGACATGTCTTTAAGATATTGAAAATATAAATATTTTTTACTACGATCTGTATTTAAATTCTCTTTACAATGAGAAATAAAATACCAGGTTTTGGCTGTGAAGCTAGAGAATAAATAAGGGTAAGATTTGTTATTTATTGCATAGAAATTAGTTTGTAAGGGAGTATCTTAGTAGAAAATGGGGTTCTGCTAGAGTGGTAGAAGCACTTTTCAGAAACGAAGATGCTTTGGACTTGCACTAACTTTACATAGGGAGAGTTGAGAAGGAGAATGAAGGCTTAGTATCTGAGCTGGGTGCATAGGGAACTGGAATGCTCAAGTGCCTGATGTATGTGGTGAGTGGTTTAAAATGGGAAGATGGCTAAAGACCACTGCTTGGTTTAAAATGTGGTTGCTTTATAATAAAGAAGAAAGCAAGAAGTCATTTGAAAGTAGCAGGTTTGCTTACCTTTTTGCAACATATGTTTTAAAGCCATTTTCTGCATTAAGAGAATGTGCTTTAAACTAACTTGCTTGCATCCTAGATGCTAGAAAACCTGTATCCCCATGAAGTGTGCACAATTCAAGTAAATAAGCAACTGGAGTAGGACAGTTACAGGCTGAGTTTGATTCTTCATTTGTGGTTGGTTCTTGAGCTAGGCTTTTTGTGTGTGTGTTTTGGGTTAATTTTTTTGTTGTTGTTTTGGAGGGGGAGTTACTTTGGTTTTTTTTGTGGGTTTGTGATTTTTTTTTTTAATTGTTTTTAGCAGAAACACAGAACCAGATGCTTCTCTTACTGTGGGCTGAGAGACCATCACTTAGGTGTATCTTCTGTAGTCTCACTTGGAATTTTGGTTTGGGAACTTTGAGGGAAGAGAACATAGAAAGTTATTACAAAGTTTTTTTATTCGGCAATACCTACCTGCAAAAAGATTGATTCTCTAATGCTAAGTATGTAAAAGCATAAATAAATAGAAATAAATAAAAGTTCAGAAGTGATACCAACAGAGACTAAAGGCATCCCTATTTGGATGAATACATACTGTGACTTTTTCTAAGGTGTTTGAAAAAAGGGTAGGCAGACTAAAAAATGCACTGTTCATACTTGTTCTTAAAAAAATCTCTGTTGTGAATGCTGATCTGCTAGGACATGTGTTAGTACCGGACATAGCAATTTATCATCAAATAGTTCTGGTGGCTTGCACAAAGTGATCTAGGGATCTTATTGGTCAAGACAATCTGTTTTTGTACATACGGAATGCTTTGTATTTTTGCTTCTCAAAGTACAGTTTTTAACTAGGGAAGGTGCTGATGTTTGTATGCCAAGATCATCTGTAATTTAAGGAATTTTCCTGTAATTTAAGGAAATGGCATTTGATAGAATGAGATTTGAGGAAGTACACTTGGAAACAACTTCGTGTGGTGATTGAGTTTTCCCAATTTGCTACATTTTCGAGCATCCTTTAGTGTTGCTGACTTCAGAATATTGCTTAGCAGTAGCAAAATTATAGAAAAGTATTTTTTTTTCTTGTAATTTGGTGTTTTACCAGTAATGTGAAAGCCTGAATCTATGTTGTCTTATACTTCGGTCTTGATATGCTAAGAAATAAGAGACTGAAGTCTTGCAAAAAGAAACATAATTCGGTCTTAATGCCCTCACTTGAAGCTTTAATAGGAAGGCAAAGTATTGAAGAAGATAGCTGGTTCATTTGTCATAGATGTAGCCTATAGCTGTCATCTTAACAGTGATGGTAACTGTACTCTGGACTACTGACTTTGGTAGATATTAGGACAATTTTTATATAACCATGTTGCATTAGCAAATCGGATTTTTCTTACTTGATTTGTAAATCTGATGTCACCCACTGTTTTTTCACTAACAGATTGTTACTGGCAGAAGCATCACTGAGATCTGAATCCTGGAACTTGCTTTCAAGACCTTGAAACAAAGGACTTTCTAATTTGGGCATGGCTAATCGAGGAGCAACAAGACCCAATGGGCCAAATGCTGGAAATAAAATTTGCCAGTTCAAACTAGTACTTTTAGGAGAGTCTGCAGTTGGCAAATCAAGTTTGGTACTTCGTTTTGTAAAAGGACAGTTTCATGAGTTTCAAGAAAGTACAATTGGAGGTGAGAAATTTATCCTTTTAATTTGTTTCATGTTGAGTTGATTTCATCATTGGCTTGGATAACCTTGAATGTAATGGCACTTCTAGAACGGGTAGTTGACAGCAAGGACCAAACCTAAGCCCTTTGTATTTCATTGAGAACTATAACTTTCTAAGCTAGAAGTTGTGTGCTTGAACTGCATAGTTTTAAACATTGGGCTTGGTGGTACATTTTAGTTGTGGATGTATGAGTGGCTATTCTAATTGTGCTGTCTGCTTAATGCATGAAATAACTGCTTAATAAGAGTTAAGAACTTTAGTTTATATGGGAAAAACAAACACACAAAACCCACACACAAAAACCCAAAAAATACCAATACGAAAAATCCAAATCACTGCTTTGCTGCATCTTCCAAAAAGATTATATTAACTGTGCATCCTGGCTTTGCTTTTGATTTGGGAGAACTTGCTACCTTTCTGGATACACCTTTGTTTAGTAATCACAGATTTAATGTGCTAGTTTTAAACTTCTTGACTTAAAAAAAAGACAGGTTCTGGCTACTAGGACAAAAAAAGTATTAATAATAAAAAAATATTTAACTATGAACTTATTTTTATTCCCTCACCCCCAGCATATTTCTTCTGCTGTATTTGATGTTGAAGTTGGTTGTGCTTTGAGCTGTATTCCTCCTTGGTTAAATTAAACTTATTCTAAACTACCTAGTGGCTGACAGACTTCATTGATAAATATTCTGTTATAGTGCCTGTTGCTGCTTGCATGAATCAGTCTGTTTCATAATATTTATGTGAAACCCTTTCAGTGGTCTGTATGTTTTGTTACTCATGAACAGCTGTTGAAATGTAAAAAAAATATACAAAGCTTGCAAGAGTAAATACAAGCTGAACTTCACTGCATTTTTTTTTTTTTACTCTATTTCTAGCTATTAGGTGTATTTATTTTACATATCTGCCAGCTTAAATGGGGAGCCACTTTTTTTTTCTCCTGTAGCAGTCTTACTGATGCACACTTCTGGCTTTGTGCATTTTACAGTGGCTTTAGATAGATGCTACTGTGAAAGGTTTCATTATTTCACACAGCTATGTGGTAATATGGAGATAATTCTCAAAGTTCTATAATGAATTAACTTCCCAATATCAACATGGTTTTTAGTTGAAAAAAATCTGTTAAAACTAAGTGAAATGGAGACTGTTGAAATTGAACAATTTCCTCAAATTTATTTAACCTCCTTCTTGTTTCAGTATCAGGTAAAACTAGGGATAATTCAAACGCTGTTACACACTTTAGAATCTATGCAGAGATAGAACAAGAGCTTAAGTTCAGCCTGAAATATATAGAGTTTAGTGCAATCTCTATTAACTTGTGCCTCTTCTATATAAAATAAAAGCAAATGCTGTATAATACAGCTGAGAGAGATTAAATGGAGCAATGTTGGGATTCAGAAAAAGTTTGCTATAACAAAAGCTGTTGAACTCTGTAGCTTGTAGTTGCCTACAGGATAATTTTCTTTGTATACAGAAGGGCCTTTTAACAAAGAGAGGCTTATATGCATTGTGCCTCTGAATAAGGACATCTGAAAGAGAGTGCAGTTGAAGGCAGACATGCTGGATGGTGGTGGTGGGGTTTTGCCACTTCAGACTAGTGTAGCAATGCTTACTTGCTCAAGACAAAAGTATGGCTAGTAAGGATGATAGGCTTTCAGATAATTATCACAGCTGATTAATTGTCAATTTACTATGGCCTTGCAAGGCAGAAGAAAGTTACTTTGTTTGCAGAAATTAACTGGCATTTTATGGTGATTGAAATGCTCCTTTCAGCAAAAACACAAGGATGTTATAGAATAAACCCCTTGTTTTTATTTTCTTTTTGTGTGCATCCCTTCATTTATGAAATGCTGAGACATTCTTCTGTTGGCAAGAATGTCTGTCAGATAGATTCTACTTGTTAAACATCTTGTCTGTGCCTTGAAGAAACAGAATATTGAGCTGGTTCTCAAGAGGAAGCCCTTAGTCTTATGGTAGTTTATTTGTCTTTATTTTGGATCTGGGCTGTTTAGGGAGCTACCAAGAGGAGCCTGTTTTACCAGTGCTTGGATATTGGGCATTTAGAGAGACTTATGGTGATTTAACATTGGTACATCAAAGCCTTTACCTTCTCCAACCTGCCTATTCATCTGTGATGGATGTTTTTACCCATGAAGCAGGAACACCTGACCACTTATAGCTAGTCAGCTTCTGTATATGAGTTACAGTGCCCTTTACAAAGCAAGATTGGCTTGCTTTTGGTTCACTGTAACAAGCTGAGTTGAAAGTTGCAGCAGCTTTGGAATGATTCATAAGCTATGATGCCTTGGAGTATGTGCAACAGAGTAACATCCCAGGTATGCAAGGGTTATGGGTCAGTGCCTCTTTAGACATTTGATTTAAATAGGCCACAATTTGTCAGTATGCTTAGTGATGACAGTCCCCAGTTCAGCCAAGTAGGGGCCTTGGCATCTCATCAAGCAGAAGGTCTGGAATTTGCGGAAGGAGCAAGAGCAAATCAGTCTGCCATATTTCACAAAATGTCTGTCGTGAGTGGAAAAACAACTCCAAGCATTTATGCTGAATTGCTCAAACTTTCGTCTAAATTCTTGAAATTGTTTCATTTTCTGCTGTGTATGTACTATAACTGGGCAAACAACCTGGCTATAAAGCAGGTAATCAAGATAACTTGTCAGATAACTGTAATGCTTGTGTACTTATTTTTAAACTTCAGAAGCTAAAGTAGAACAAATGGCTGAGTTAAGGGGTTAAGAGAACCCAGTAGAAGGAATTTTCTTTTCTTTTTTTTTCTTAGATTCTGCCTTAGTTTTGTAATATGAGTGTCTACACTGTGTGGGTACTCACCTTCATATTTCTCATGTGTACCTTAATCTGAATGGAACATTTTTACTAGGAGTAACTGTTTGAAGTCTTGGAATAACTTATTTATCAGTTTCTGTAGTTAGAGGACTATTACTTATGGTAATGCATTCAGTTGTAGTGACGATGGGTGTATATTTCCCTCAAACTGTAGGCTGTCAAAATTATGCTGAAATTCCTGAGATCATTTGCAAAGTCAAAAATATGGCTGCTTTAAGAACAAGAACTTTTGAGAACTGACTTTTTTTTTTCCCCTTCCATACCCATTAGCTAAACTGGAGCTGCCAGGAGCCAAAAATCAAGGCTTTGAGATACTGTTCAAGTAATGTAAATGTGTAGAACTGTAAATATCTGAACAGGGTGATTATAGCACGATGGGATGCTGTTACTGGTACTTTGCATAGTCTGTTGAAGCAGGATGAAATGTATGTAAAATACTTAAAGGAAGACTTGTGGTTACTCTGATTCACTATTCTAAAAAAAAAAAAACAAACCCCAAGCCGATTGCTTCCAATTACTGCTTTCTAATGTCTTCAGTTAGTGGAAAGACTGATTGTTTAAATAACTGTTCTGTGTTGAACAGCTACAATCTATTTGCTAATGCCCACTTGAAGCCTGCTGTGTTTCGATAATAGGCTTGAATTAAGGAAATCATTTGCATCTCTGAAAATAATTTTGTATGAATATAGAGATATAAGTAGACTTCTGGTTTCAGCACCTGTCTTTTTTTGTAGCTGCTTTTCTAACCCAGACTGTATGTCTCGACGATACAACAGTAAAATTTGAAATTTGGGATACAGCTGGGCAAGAGCGGTACCACAGTTTAGCACCCATGTACTACAGAGGAGCCCAAGCAGCTATAGTGGTATATGACATAACAAATGAGGTAAGTACTATATTAGAGAGGCAAAAGGGGAATTTGGAAGTTAGCAGTCTTGCACTGATCTTTCCTTAATTTTTCTCAGTCACCTCTGTGAATCAATTCGTCATTTCATAGAATGGGTTTGATTGGAAGGGACCTTTAAAGGACATCTTGTCCAGTCTGTCAGCCATGGGGAGAGATATCTCTCACTAGATCAGGTTGTTCATTTCATACTGGACTATGTGATGGTAAATTGTGTGGTTCAGATAGCTTCACTTTTTTTGGTAAAATGAGACTTCAAAACTGAAACCTTCAAAAACTCCAGAAACCTTGTTCCATAATGAACAGCGCTCAGTAGTAAGAAAGTATTTTGAGACCCTTTCATAACCTTGATTCTTGGGGAGAAAAAATTAAAATTCCCATTTTTTCTCTTAACCACTTCTCTTTCCTTACTCTGTCTACATAAAGATCTTCCTATCTTTGCTTACTTTTTCAGCATTATCCCAGCTAAGCACACTTGAGAACTAAGGTAGGAATGTTTCATTTAAAAAGCTCAGTTGGCAAGTTGCAGTGTCTCTTTGGACAGAGGTAGCAGCCTTGCATTGGCTTTTGGTTTGAAGTATAGATAACAGAGATTGGGATAATAAGTGAGTACAAAAGGATGGTAAAACTCAGTTGCATCATTTTGCAATCATTAACAGGAGTCCTTTGCCAGAGCGAAAAATTGGGTCAAAGAACTTCAGCGGCAAGCAAGTCCTAACATTGTAATAGCTTTAGCAGGAAACAAAGCTGATCTAGCTAACAAAAGAGCTGTGGATTTCCAGGTATGTACTTAACTTCTGTTTATATAAATAACATTTTGTTGGAATAGAAAATAAACCTAGGAGGAGCTTATATGCATAGCCTGGCTAGCTGTTACAGAGGTTATGTTGTTAAATATAAATGTCAACTGAGACTAATTAAGTTATACATGCTGCTGAAAAATGTATTTCTATACAAGTAATATGAAGCAATAGACTTTTTGAATAAATAAATTTGAGGAATAACTAACCTATTTGCTTATCTTTAATGCTGATTGAAATTCTGTTCTTCTACCTGAAATTTCCAGTAACTAAAGTTTCAATGGATAACACAGCAGTAAACTCTCAGTGCAAACCATTCTTGCGGACTTGTCAGCAGGGGAATTTTGATTATTGTATGATACAAAGCTCATTTAATTTTCTTAACTTTCTTATGCTATGCAGTTGAAGCAGTATTCAGGATTTGTGCTTTTCATGGCATTTTGTTTTGGTTTAGTGGATATATCTGTGCTTTCACATTTTATCTTTGGGAAAGTTTAAGCAAGTCATCAGAACATAACTTTCCAAGCATATAAAGCTTGCTGCAGGTGCTTCTGGCCCATTCATAATTGGTTCAACTTGAAGTAAGATCATATTTATTACTTAGTTAATTATCTTTCAGTTTTAATCTTGTTTTGGTGTCACTGCATGAGATACTACTGTGTAATGAACTTTTTTGTAACTACAGGAGTCAAACTGTGAAGGCTAGCAGTATTTTAGGTATCTTTCTGCCAGAATTTAAAAACTCAGTTATTTAATTTTATACTTCCATGTCAATTTTTAACACAAAGCCATGTGATAGAAGACCTTTGTTTTGCAAAAAATTTGTGGTATTTATAAAATTTCATACGTGTGTGTAATCAAAGACATTCTCACATTTAATTACCAAAGTAGGATTATCTTTACTATTTTTTGTACAATTACAAGAGCAGTATTTTTCAACTGTTCATTTTTTTGTTAATGTAGATTTATGGGCTCCTCAGGCTTGACAATCATTTCTCTTTGCGAAGCACATTTTAGGCTTCTAGGTATTTGTTAGTGTGTTATTTCAGGTACAGTTGCATAGCTTAGCAGATGTCACTTAAGTGAGTGCATATATAATGCTGTAGATCTTTTTCCATCGTAGGCATTTTACAGTTTAGCTTTTTTCAGAGCTGCTATTGAATGCAAAGGCAGTTACGTAACCATAAGAAGCTGGAGATTCTCAGCTGAATTGGCTAACAGGAAGTGGCAAAAAAAAGAAACTGTAAACTGTGTTTCGGGTCAAATTCGGAATGAAAAGTATTTACAGGATATTTAATACTGCTCATTTGGTTTATAATTGTGCATTTCTGTCAGGATAATAAAACACTTCTGATTCATCTGCCTCAGTGGTTGAAAGATTCAGGATAGTTCACAAACTGCATTCTTTCCTGCATGATAATAAACTTTCTGGCATTTGATGACACTTTCCAGAGCTTATTTGTTCTTGCTATCACAGCTAGCGTTCTTCATCAGGGTTGTCTTTTTAATAAATATATTTTTATTATTTAATTTTGCCTGAGATTTTTCCATCTGGATATTTTTGAGATGAGTAAGGATTTTTAAGATTGCATTTCTAAATGTTGAGCTGCTTGATAGAATTATAACTTTCATAACTGATGAATAATGCATTGCCACACAAGTGTTTCAACAAACTTTCTTTCAAAATGGTATAGAAATTGTTCCTTAGTAGCAATAAAAGTACAATGTGTAATGACTGTGTGATTATTTTCTTCTTAATGAAGTATGGCATTCTTATTCTCACTTTCAGGAAGCACAGGCTTATGCAGATGACAACAGCTTATTGTTCATGGAGACATCTGCCAAAACATCTATGAATGTAAATGAAATATTCATGGCAATTGGTGAGTTTATGAACAATATGTGAATTAAAGGGAATTGTTTCATGTTATTTATACCATCACAATATTCCTAACCCAAGGTCTTTGTTTTTCACCCAAATTACTTCTGACACTGAAGTTTCCTTAGGCCCTTTCATATCCTTTTTGATGTTTGGAAGTGTGACCATCTTCAATTTAGTTGAAGTACAGTTGCACAGCTCTTTTGCAAAGCACAAAACCACTTGGATTAACTTGGAATGGCTAAGATAGGTTACTTCTGAATTCTGTCAGCAAGTTCCGTATACCTGTTTGATTTCATTATGAAAACTTATACTGCTTCAAGTTCAAAGCAAAATTAAGAGTTAGTTGTTGTATACAAAAGCCACCTTTCCCATGGTTTAGGTAAGCTGTGTAAAGCTATTTATGGTTTTCTTAATTGTAAGATGCTAATCAAATTAATGTGAGAATGTAAGTGAAAGTGCATAAATGTGGGCTTTTTGATGATACGCTGTTTGCAGCAGATTCCACGTGGCCTGGGATAAGTACAGAACCTAGAATAATGTATTGTTTATGAGACAGTGGTAATTGAAGCAGGAAACATTTCAAAATGGGAGAATGATAATAGACTTGCTTTAAAAAAAAAAAAAGAGGTACTCATTTTGGTCTAAACAAAATACACATTTGTGTTAAAATTTTGTTTGAATTCCAAATGCTTTTACTTGAAATCTGGAAGTTGTACCAAAGATGATAATGTGTGCTTAAATTCAGTGTCCAAATAAAGGACACTGCCTATGAAAATTAAATTTATTAGTATATTTTTAACCCTGACATTATCTTAGGGTTTTCTGTAAAGATGCTAAGATGTCATATTAAGTATAAATTGCTAAGAAATTTTGTGTATTCCATTGAAAGACATGAAGGTGAAATTTACTGCTAATAAAAATTTCTAAGTGGAGGAAAAAGAAAGCATGCATTTTTAGGCTTGTCACCAGCCTATTTAATAATATTCTTAGTCACAGTAGAGGCTCTGCTACTGGGGAATTGCAGTGTGTAATGTTAAATAACCTTATTAAGTCTGTTCTGTATTTTGCACTACTATGACCTCTCTATTCTGCTTCTTCTGAAAACCAGCATTGATCTCAAAGTTAAATGTTTTTAAAGAGCACTTATACTTTCCAGGGCAGGAAAGGTAATTTGTGGTGTGGTTCAAACTTCCAGCAGATACAAATTAAATTATTGCTATAGTAACACGTTATAACAAGTACTTGCTTCATATTAACTATAAATACTGGGGAAGAGAACACATAACTGTGAGTGGAAAGTACATTTTTCTCATTAGGGCTCAAGAGAAGCCTGCTCAATTACATTCTTTGGGTGAAATTTTAAAATTAATTTCTTTAAAGGTGCACTTTGCATCTTGGTGGGGTTTTTTTGTGTGTGTTTTTTTTTCCTAAAAAAAAAAAAAAAAAATCCCTAAAATATTTTTTTTTTCCTTTGTTGTATCAGCAGTAATTATTACCTCCCCATATTTTAATGAAGTATGCAAAGTAAATTTGAGAAAGCAATACCTAATTAGTACCTGGGTCTTTTGTCTGCAAGGTTAGTTGTCCATGTGAGTATTCTTTTACATCAGTGGGTGAAATACAGATTGTTACTGCATCAGAAGATCTGTGCAGTAGTGGACACCAAAAGAAAATCTTATTGAGGATGTAAGTGTTTCATGGAACTTGGAATTGCCTTTTGAACAACGTGGATGCAGTTCTCAGGACCATATGGTCTTCAAAAATGGGAGAAAATGAAAAAGAACATGGACAGAATTGAGGGATACAGGCTACAGCTGCTTGTAAATAGACCTCTTTAGAACTCGTTCATAATTTAATTCAATTTACAGTTCTAGAATCAAAAATGACAGTACTGTGATGGTATTTTTCTACTGGTGCTTTGTCCCTTTCTACTGTCAGCAGCTTAGTGTCACTTGAACTCCTGGTTTCTATCACAAAATTGTAGAACAGCCCTGAATGTGTACTGTGCTGATTATCTGGCTGTTACACTTGAGTTTTGTTCCTTTTAGGAAAAGGTGTTCTTTAACAAGCTGGCAAAAGAAATCTGGAATTGAAGCATGCAGCCAGCCTGTAGATCAGGGATGGTTGTTGGGTCTTAGTAGCATGGATGAGACAGCCACATGGAAGTCCTTTATGTGGAACTTAGAAATTTTCTGGTGGAAAGGTAGGAAGAGCTACTGCTCAGAAGGGTAAGGTTTGTCACCCTATTTTTCATGTCAGGACTGAGAAGGGGTACCCTGGAGCTACAAGGACAACAAAGAAATTGTCAGTCAATTGACTCATAAGGGCTGAAGAAAGACAGCTTGTAAAAGGCAGAAACTTGATCTAGTGCTGTGGGCCATTTTAAATGCAAATACTTACTCTGGCTAGAGAGTTGAGCAGTAATTTGACCCATTTCTGTCTGTCTACATTTTGTACATTTTCAGTCTTTGTACCTTTTAGCACTAGCATCCTGATCTTAAAGACTGTGTAGGTGGATTCCCACAAGACCCATCGTTTACTGGCATAGCATACCTGAACAGATAACACTTTACAGCTCAAGTTACTAATGCATTTCACTTGAAAATCATATATAAAGTTGTTAATCATTAGGAAGGTGTCATCTATCGTTACCAACACAGTGAATCAAACAAGATTTTATAGTGATTATATGGACATGCTTATAGAGTAACAAAGTGTTGACTGTGTACTCGGATGACTTAATCCAGTTTTAACTCTCCTTGTTTTGTTGATTTCATAGCAAAAAAACTGCCCAAGAGTGAACCACAGAACGCAGGAGCCAACTCTGCCAGAGGAAGAGGAGTAGACCTTACTGAACCCACGCAACAACCCAAGAGTCAATGTTGTAGTAACTAAAACATCAATTGCTTTAAACTGTTCTGAATATTCTTCTGCTTCCTAACTGTTAATAACCATGGAATTGGAGTGCTTAACCTGGCCCAGTACAGCTTCCAAACAGCGAAGAGACTCATGGTAATAGTCAAGCTCATGATACAGGGTTTTCTTTTGACCTAAATTTTTAACGTGCATGTATCCACCGCTGGCTGTAATATTTCATCAGTAAAGGAGAGAAGGAAGCCGAATAACCTTCCTTCAGTTGAAAGGTCTTAAAAATCACTTAGTGGTGTAGAAGAACTACTCTCTGTGGATCTGATTGGCCAGTTCCTTTAGCCTCAATGCTGATTACTGTTATAACAAATAGAATTGGGACTTTTCATAATTCTTAATTGTGCTTTAAAACCTTTTTAGAAACAGAGTTTAAAAAAAACTTATTCACAGTATTCATGCAACCAGTTGTTTCTGCAGGTATCCACTGTTCAGTTCTACATTCCATAGTTTAATAATTTAATTACAAATAATACTTGCTTTAACAATTTTAAGAACCCTGTGCTTGCAGGAAAGTGGAGTTTTAGTTGGTACACTGTATGTAAATTATATCAGTCCACTTAGTTATCTGACGTTATTAGCGATAAATCAAGTTTAACTTCATTTCTAATCTGTTCAGAGGGTACAGACCAGTCAGTTCAACTTTCAGACTTAGGAATTCTTTTTTTTTTTTCTTTTTTTTTTTTTCTTCTACAAACTGTAAGAGCTCTTCAAGTAAAACCACAACAAACTTGGTGTCTGTGACTTCTTTCTTGGTTTTGATCCCTTGGTCAAACCTTGATTTCTTGGCTTTGGCCATTACAGTTTGTTTTTCCCCTAAGGAAGAAAATAGTGCACTAACGATTATGTACATCCAACTTGATTTTAAATTTGGATATTAATGTACTGTAAATAGGTACTCTGCATTGTAGTCTACATTTGTTTAATACTTTCTGTAATATTTAAGAGTTGCTTAAAGGTATACAGAATGTACAGTTACTTAAAGCTAACTTTTTTCCTCTCTAATCAAAGGGGGTTCTAAGTTCTTCCTTTATGGCTAGAACAGTAATAAATGACGCTCCTGTATCTGTAACATAAGTACTGCTGTCTGTCAGTAATGAACTTTGCAACTTTGTTTTCCAAAGTACATTTTATTTTGATCTGTCCAGTATATTGCACTAATTCTTTTAGTTATTTTCATTATATGAAATCTACCAAGTGTGTCAGAAGAGATGAATTAGTCTATTTAAATGTTGAACTGATAGCAGAAACTTACTTGTGCAGATTTTAAATTTGCAGTAATCTGGGTTTAGCAAGGAAAATGGCAGTTCACCAGTGTTTAGTTTTATATTGAGGTGCTCAGGTTTGAATAAAGTGGTTTAAAAAAAAGGAGATTTTTGATTACTGTTTCTTACTGAGAATTTCAAAAGGTTTTATTGCATTTGCACAGTTCCAGATGAGGTGTTCGATTTACTGTGTGAGTCAGCATTTAAGATGATTGCAAGTAAATTCATGACACAGATAAATAAAAGCTTGTACTATATATACTGTGGCGCTTCAGTTATCCTATGATAAATTTTTAAACACTGTAGTTCTAAATGGGTGCGATAAGATACTCAATTACCTCAATCAAAATAGTAATATATCTTGAACCTGCAACTACTGCAGTGTTTACCAGTTGTTTGCTAACATAGCTTCCTGCATTGTCATAGAGTGTCTCAGAGGTGCCTCTCCCTGCAGTTTGTGATTTGCAATTAGGCAAGTATGTGTTTGTGTCCTCTCCAAACTGTGGTGGTGGTCTAGAACCCGCTGGTGATATAGTCATTAGCAGCTTTGGCCTTGCAGGTTTGTCACAAAATATTTTGGAATCTGCTTTTTCTGCCAGTTGTGGACCTGATTCAATAGGTATGTTTTGTATCCTTGGGGGGCTGGTTTGTATCGTTAGACCCTATTGCCAGTATGTTCTCTTGCAGCTGTTTATGGGTGCAACTTTGACTTGTTGCACAAAAAGCATTGGCATCTATTTCTTGCTCTGCAGACTGTGACTGGGGCTGGAAATTGTTACATAGATGAACTTCTCTGTCCTCAAACTGTTTCAGTTCTTCAGAACCACTTTTTGTGCTAGAGTAAGGCTGGTTTATGTCTCTGTTCCATGAATTTCCTTCATTCTTACTGAAAAGAGACAATTCTGGATCAGTTTTGGTTTTGTGAGTTGGTGGGGTTTTTTTGGGTTTTGTTTTTTTTTTTTTTTTTCAGTCATCAGTTTCCTAAGAAACTCCACTTTGCAAATGGTTCCTTCTAAAATGTGAGTGTGCTTTCAAAATACTATGGCTGAATGAGCTAATCGAGAGGTTTGGATTCAGAGCTGTATATAGCCGTGTAAAATTTTTAGTACCTGAAAATAATTTGGACATCGTGTAGAATTTACCATTTACTAACATGATGCCTTAAACCTTCTCCCAGTTAAGGGACACAAGGGAGCAAGCGTTCTCATGGTCATAAGAAGCCAAGGACTAACTTCTTCAGTAGGAATAGGTACTTTACCTTTCCGTCAGCACTATTGAAATCTGCAGGATGAGAATGAAGTCTTAGAAACTGCATTGCTGCAGGTGACTGGTCTTGTCAGACTTGTGTGCTGAGCGTAAAGGAAAGCAGCTCTGAAACAAAGTGCAATATTGTTTGAGATCCTCTATGGCTATGCTGGGATATCATTTTTGCTTTAGAGAAGGTTACTGATCTGCACCCATGTGTTGGCATCAGGACAAAAATGATGTCTTGCAGAAGAAACTTGAGTGGGATGGCAGATTTGCAGACACTAAGCTGGCTTCAGTGTGTTCACTTACATTGTATTTTAATACCAGCTGCCTAGACTAGGGCACAGATCTCTGAGAAGTGTTTATAAGTAGGCACTGCTTATACAGGAGTTGTATTTCTTGGGCAGTATTGGCATTGTCTTATGTAGGAGACTGCTGAGTGTAGTCTGCGAAGGCAGATTTCTCTGGGAGGTGATTGAGAATATCAAGCTGGAGGACACACCTTTTTCAGTAATTATAGAATGTAGATGCCTTAAGTTATATTGTGTGAGTGTTTCCTTGTGCTTACTCCCTCTTTCCTCTGATTTTCATGGAGAGCTAAAAGATTGTCTAAAATTTCCTTTGAACCCTCGGAGTAATACCACCAGATATAAACCTAACAAAGGGCATAATATAACCCATGTGGAGCAATCTGGCTACAAGGAAGAGTGAAATCTAAATGCTTTTGGATGCAAGTCTCTTTTCTGCAAACCAGAGACAGGGCAGAAGAATTGACAAAATCTAGCTGACCCATCAATGTGGGACTAAATGAAGAAGATGAAGTTGGCCAGTGCTACCATCTCCTGCTCTGCCTATCTGACCATCCTTTTCAGTTGCTTACCTGGTGCTGGAGGAACGTGGTTATACTTCTGTGAGAACACATTCCTAAGGGATGGGAAAATGGAGCGTGACATTGTATAATTTTTCTTTGATGTAATAACAGTTGGAAAACTAAGTGTATTAGATTAAATAAATGTGTATTTAGCAGTGGTTCAAAAATGTGGACTTTAATCATGAAATGCTTGAAGTATCCCTTATCAACTGCAAGCCTTAACTCATTAGCAGAGATGGAGTTTATGATATCTTTTATTGCAGCCAGCATGAAAACTTTTATCTGGGAGGGAAGGATGGAAGCTGGTAACTAGAGCCAGAAAACTCTGGTTGGGTGATTTCTTTACCAAATTTTCTTCCCTTTGCCTTGCCTTTCAAGCTCATTGTAATAAAGCCAGGTTGCTTCCCCATTAAGATGAAAACAAATGCATCTGAAAACATTCCCACATTTTTGACAATATTGTATTCTATTAAAGGCATGACTGCATGTCCTGAAGGAGAACCTAAGCTAGTGCTAAACCACTAATTTTGATACCCGCACTGAAGCTCAGGTAGCTGCAAAATTGGTTGTTCAAGGTAGAAAAAGAATAATCATAGCAACAAGCGTTGGGACAAGGGAGAGTAAGGGGGAGCGGGGACAGACCAGTTAGGTAGTTCAAGGTCAGTGTATGTTCAAGTTGGATCCTAGTGTTCCTCACACCAGCAGAAGGTTGCATGTTATTATTATTAAAATACATTCTGGAATCAATTTTTCCAAATATGAAATATTTTTTGCCTCATGAAAAAAATGAAGCCTCTCACATGGGTTTTGCTTTCCCCACTGATCTTTGACCCTCTTAATTTCAGTCAAATTCATATGAAGAAATGCAAAGAAGTCTTTCAAGTTTTGTGCCCCTCTGCAGTATTAGTACACT
>JASSUY010049146.1:33788-45988 GCA_032466535.1 Forpus xanthops
ATGGACAAGTTATAGTACTGGGCATGTGTTTCAGCAGAGTGGAAGATGCTACAGAATGTAACTACAGTTAAAATACAAAACCATTTGAAACTATTCACCAGCTTTTTATATATAGATATATATATTAATGTATCCTCTATATAATATATAAATATATTTTATATATTAATATGTTATATAGGATATTAATATATAAGATATTCTGCTTCTATACTCCTTTTTGGAATGGCAAGCATTTTGCTTGTAATCTTACAGCTGTCTAATGTACCCAAGATAACTGGTAACGAAAATCGCCAAGTGGGAAGATATAATAGCTAGGGTTGCTAAGAACTCCAAGGGCTTTATCTACTGTTGCCTGCAGCAGGGCTGGGTGGAGAAGCAGTATCAGTGTTTCTGATTGTAATTAATAACTGATTTTCCACACTTTAGAAAGGCAAAACAGGGCTCTACATCATATGGAAATAGATCTGAATAGATCTTCCTTAAGAACAAGAAATAATAACCAGTTCCTATTTCAGAAATTGGCAATTGAGAACATCCCCACAGATCGTGCTTCCAGTTTGCTGATAGCAAAATGTGGTGGCACTTAGTCTCACGAAAGAAATTAATAAACATTTTAAGCATGTTTCATTGATTCAAGAGGTTTATCAGATCTAAAATAATCTGATTTCTGATAACTCATGTTAGTAAATCGACTTTATGGCTTAACTCATAATATTTACTGAGGCTACTCATCTAATAAGCTTAAAACTTATTGTCTGATACCAGTGTGTATGTCATGTCTCTTCCACGTTGTCAAGTTAAAACATTTGCTCCTTTTTATCTCCAGCTATCTACTGCCAGCAAATCTGTCTTTTTTTCCTGTGGTGGAGGAAAAAAAAATCTTGCTGTGGAATGTACATATCTCTTAGCTATGGGCTGTAACCCTGCAACACCTTTGGCTGTCCTGGCTGTGTGTTGTTTTCAAAGTGTCGTCTTTCTTTTTCCTCAGTGCCATCTGTCTCTTTGCTGGGGATTCCTTCTGCCAAGCAGGTAACTGCTGAACAGCCACTACAGCAAACTTTGGAAACCTCATTCCTTCCCATTGGTAAAAGTCTATGCATTCTCCAAAAGGGCTTGGCATGCGCTTTGTGAATCCATTCGTAAGTATGGGTCTTGTCAATTGCCTGGTTTATCAGAGGAAAATCTCTTTCTCTCTGTAAGCTGTCCTGATCAGTGTGGCACAAGAATCTAGAGCTTGCCGTTTATCCTTTCCTAGGAGGAAGCCACTGGAGAAAGCTTGTCAAGAAATAAAAGTGGAAGCTTTGCTGCAACTGTTTGCAGCTCCCACACCATCAAAGCCATCAACTAACCCCTAAAAACATCTGACCTATTTCCATAGTTGTCAAGTGTAACAAACCTGTCTTCCTTGTCTCCCTGTCATGCGGAGTTTCTATCTTAGCAAATTGATAATGCATTTATTAAAGAATTACTTATTTTCTTAAAATACTTAAAAATACTATCAAGATGACAATATGATGTGGGAGTGTGGTTATCCATAAGGAATTCAAGTGAATAATCAATCTTCTGCTTAATGTGTCTCAATATTTAGGCATCTTGGTCAATTTTGAAATTAGTTTGTGTCTCTAAGCCAGAAGATTTTTGTTGCCAGTTTTGAAGGCTATTGAAGCCTAGTATTAGGGCTTTGTAGGTTCTTTTATGATAAAGAAGGTGGTATGGGATGTATAGTTTGCTGATATGCAGAGCAAGAAACCTTAATGTGCTTGGAGTCATTCTCAGATACAATTCTGACCTTCTCCAGGTCATCTTCCTCATCTCCATAAAGTTAAAATAAGGTGGGTTTGTTTTGTCCTGAGATTTTTACTCCGGTGTCATTCTATAGAGGACTTGAATATGTGAAGAGTTCCCATATTTTCACACTTGAATATTTATTAGGTCATACTAAGCTACCTAAGCTTTTTCCCCACTCTTTTATTGACTCTGAATTACATCATTGCATACTAATGCATATGTGGTAGAGAAACTGGGAAATGTGAGATCATATAGAAATAGTAACTAATAACTATGTTAAAAATCAGTAAATTCAAGAAGTGAAAATTTTGGAAATACGAAGTCCACAACAATTTAGATTATTCTTGTACCTAATAAGGTTTCAGTCAGTTTTTTCCTCCTTGGGATTCAATGCATACCCCTATGCATTCACACTGTTAGAACTGTAAATACAACATAATTCCTCATCACCTTTTCTATATCTACTCATCACTTTCCAGACATAGTAAAGTGTAATCCCTGCCTGGGAGGGAAAAGAAAGAAAAAAAAACACGAATTTTGCATGGGAAATGTGAAATGGGGCCAGAAGCATTGTTATATCTCTTTAATCAAGTCACACTGATGGCCATTGGTTTAAGTGGTGAGCTTTTTAGGAGTCAGTTGGGAAAACCCCCGTTTTATACCATTGTATTTAGGCGCACAGGAGATAAATTACGTTTATGTGGACACTATTATATTGTTTTTCTTGCTTGCAAGAGATAGATTTCTCAATGTTCATTTAATGTAGGGTGGATTTTGGATGTGTCAGTTTCTCAAAAAAGCGTAATGAAGAACAAAAGTATTCTGAAATGGGCCAAGTGCTTGACCTTTTTAGGTCTGTGGGAAGCACCCCTGCTCCTTGAACTGTGAGATGTGCAAGCAGCAGCATGTGCCCTCTGTATTCTCCAGCCATCAGAATGGAAAGAGAGACATGCTTTGCAGCAGAGCTCACTGAAGAGCAGTGAGGTTGAAAACATGGAATCAAGGCCAGGTACTGCCAAGGACATCATAGGGTCTCCTCAGTGCAAACCTCTGTTCCCCTTCTCCAGCCAAAGCTAGTATCCTCCTCCAGTTCCCATGCACCTCCTTCCTCCTGTTTCAGCTCCTTGCTCCAGTTTCTCCTTGCTCCCCAGCTCAGTCTCTCTTCAGTTAGTTCCTCGATGCTGTATTACTATTCTTGGGTCTGGCACCCGGTGGTAGCAACCCAGGAGTCAGAGCTGCAGCACAAGGCTCTCCTGACAGGCCAGCCAGTGCAGTGGGGGCTGCCTGTGTTCAGTACCTACACGCTGGCATGTCTCCACTTCAGCACTGGGAAACTGATGCTGCTTTTTAACTATTGTCGTTTGCTCTGATTTGGTTACATTTGCAATGATTAAAGATGCACCGCTGATGCGGTCTCAGCCAGATCTCCAAGCCCTGGCTGAAAACATGTCGATCTTGGAGATTCTCTACGAAATAGCTATCAGCATTTTGGTTTAATACATACAAAACAACATTTTCTAATGATAGAAACAGCTAAAACATATTGTCTGGAATTTTTACAAGTTATTCTGCTTCTGGCTTAGAAAATTTCTGTGTGAGCAGTATCTGCAGAGTTACAGGTTACTGAAAATGTGAGGCACTCCTATTTGTAGACAGCGCTGATAATTCTACCTGTAATTTGAAATGGGGAAGAAACCTTGTAAATATCAACATTGCTAAGGCAGCAGATGAAACTGATAATTTGAAAGGCTGCTCTGTCCAGTAATGTGATGTACAGCTAAACCTTACAGCTGCTTGCACAATATCCTCTTCCCCTTAGATCACCAGCGCATGACACACGTGTATAGTTACCATAATGACACAAAATCCTGACACTATATGAGAAGCTCAGCTTGCTAGCCGATGCATCATCTCTCTACTAAGTATGAAAAGACATTGTTTTTATTGAAGTTCACTATGTTTATGTCACTGTTTAGTATTTGTGTGCCTATGGATGAGAAATATCAGACAAAAATGCATATATTACAGGTTTTTATTGTACTCTATCTTCAGAGATTTCTGACTTTGGATTAATCTTTTAACTGCTTTTAATCCAGCACCAGAGCAAACAGCAGTGGTTTAGCGGCAGTACCATCCCACAGCCACATTGCAAGAGTAGCCTTTTGTAATTTCATCCTTCTTCAACTTCATCCTTTTTCTGGGGCTCAGTCTTTAAACTTGATACTTAGAGTAACGATTTTGCAACTGGTTTTTGTTACAGGATTTCATCTGGGAAGTGTATTTTCTTCCCTGGCACAGCTTCTGTTCATCAGCTGTGGATTATGAGCATTTCAATGATTTGTGTTTGAACGCACGCTCTTTTTGCCTGTGATGACAATTGTTTGACAAAATTCTGCCAAAGACAAAGCCCCAACCTCCTCCAGCCCCAATTAATGTGTCTTAAATAACTGTGCCTCCAATCAGCTGAAATAGATCAAGTATACATTCTTAAGAAGAAAATCTGTTCTGCAGAGGATAATATCTAGTGTAGTGTTAGCAGAGACACTTAAAGCCCCTTTATAATGCTGTAATATGCCTTGTCCTTGCAGAGGTGAGCTTGCAGGTGACTGCAGCTCTCAAATCTGCTGTAGGACCAGTTTATGGGAAAGTCCATGCCTCCACAAGAGGTGAGCATCAGCCTCCTGCAGAAATGCTGCACCACTTCAGCAGGGCAAGATAAGGAGGTACATGATTAAAAAAACCAGCAAAAATGTGTTTGCATAGGTCCCTTTATTCTGCATAGTGTGGGTTTGAGAATGGGAGATGGCATGAATGTTTTCACTGCTGTCATTGTGATGGTGCATTCAGGCCTGGGAATAGTTAGGACTAATACGCACATAAAATCTAGTAAACTGGATTTTTTTCAGTCAGCCTTTTACCTCTTAACCCATTTTACATTTTGTGTGTATAAAAGCTCCTAGGATCAGAGGCAGGAAACTGAAAACTTTCAATAAAATGTTAGTTTGAATTCAGTAAGCTTAATTCTTTACATTCACATACTTTATGGATGTTTATATCTCTTAAGTGGGTGTAAGTGCTTACAAATCACAATCTCAGAACACTGAAACAGTCCTACTTACTTACAAGGTGTAAATAACCAGGATAATGTACATAACAATTCATGTAGAACAACATATACTAAAACTTTTCAGTTACTGTAAGGGTGGTGAGGCACTGGGATGGATTGCCCAAGGAAGTTGTGAATGCTCCATCGCTGGCAGTGTTCAAGGCCAGGTTGGACATAGCCTTGGGTGGCATGGTTTAGTGGGAGGTGTTCCTGCGCATAGCAAAGGAGTTGGAACTAGATGATCTTAAGGTCCTTTCCAACCCTAACTATGCTATGATTTTGCTTACATTTATTAAAAGGGCAGCCCTGATCCTGATTTTTTTTTTTTATAGTATGTACAGATTGCTTATATTAATAGCTGAAAACCTTGTAAAAATGAAAGAAATAAAACATTTCCTTTGTTGGTCTCTTATGAAGTAGAAAGATTTTTCTTTATTTCCTTCTGTCCTTGCATTTCCCTCATAAGGAACAGATAGAGACTTGCAATTTTTTTCTGTCAGGTTAGAGGACACAGCGAGATAGTGACAGCACAATACATGAAGCTAAAGCACTCTGAGCCTCAGAGAGCAAAGAACAAAATTCAGCTTTCTAGCTCACTGCGGTTTCTCTGTGCCTATTTAGGGAGCCAAAACTCAACACTGTTTAATGTTCTGAGCTGAAAATAGAAGCAGATCAAAAAAAAAAGTAGAAGATGTAGAAGAATAGGGAGCAAACCACAGTTTGAGACTGCGTTGTTTTCGAGGGGGGATGCATCATATTTACTCTTTGTGTCACAACAAAGAGCCTCTTGGTAAGTGCTTAGTCCTGCTCCTATTAAAGGGAGGCTTCTCTGTCTCTGCTGTACACTGCCCTGTCTGTGAAAGGGCCAAAGCATGGTGCAACAGACCACAGGCTCATATGGCAGAGGATGCCATCAGCCCAGTAAGCCTTTAGCAGCTTGACAATACAATCTCATTTTTCTTATTGTCAAAAGTGCCACTGAGCTTTGAGGATCCAGGATCTGATTTGTACCCAAACAGAAGAGCCCCTTATGCAGTCGTCTCCCTCTGACATACGTTGTTTCTGTCTCCACCCAGAGCATGCTTCTTCATCACTTAAAGTTGTCACAGTCAGCACTTAACTTACACAATCTCTCGTCCTGAACTCCTTCCTCTGTGAGATCTGGTGTTATTATTGCTTATTATTTGCTACATTCTTGTGGTCTCAGAAAACGATGGCTGTTACTGCTGAAATCAGCACAGGGAAGATGCCTGCCTGCCTTCGGGTGCTATGTAAAATGGAGGTCACAGTCTCCCTGAGCTTCTCATCACAATATTATCAGCTAATACATATGAACAGCCCTCACTGCTCAAATTCTTGCTGACTGAAGCTTCCTTGCTTGTCTTTTCCCTCTTCCCTGCTTTACCTCATGCCTCAGCCAGCACTTCCCTCTATGTTCTCCCCTTTCCCATGTGCCTGTGATGCCACAACACAGCTTCATCGCCTCCATGTGTTCAGCCCTGCTTCTCCTGATTTCCTCCCTCTCACACAGTTAGCTCCTCCTCTGGAAAACTGTTTGAGAATGCATCACACCTGCTTACAGAAAGCATGGCAGTGACTCTTGGCATGGCTGGACGGTTTTCCTGAGCCGCATTGTGCCTGATGCCACCAGCCCCTGCCAAGCAGGCACCAATTGCTGTGATGCAGCTTGACAGTGCCCTGCAGTATGCCCTGTTTTACATGGTCACCTTTGGCCAGACAACAAACAGCTAATATGTGAAAACCCTTACACAGCCTTCCTTAAGCACATAATAAGATCTATGAAAAACTCTTCACCTGAAAACCCAAATTCATTTGCTAGCCCGGCAGCCGTGCCCTGCACCTTCCACCAGCTTTAGCAGAGCTGTCCCTCTCATCCTCCAAAACCAGCTGCAGAAGGAATGATGCAGAAGGAACGAGACATCTCCCAAGTGAGTCAACTTAGGTGTGTGTAGTAGCCTACTTACTGTATCCCCAGAAGCACTGCTGCAGCTTCAAGGAAGTCTTGTTATGAAAGGTGTGGGAAGAGATAAAGATGAACCTGGTGAGTCACAGGAGCATGCTGGGGGCAGAGCCTGCCTTCAGGACTTGGGAACACTCCCACCTCTAAGACCTGATAATAGGCAAGAAAGAAGGAAGCAATTAATAATTAAAATAATTGTGGAATGAATTATGATAATTAGTATCCTTATTTATCTTCCTAAGTGTTGTCCAAAACTAGAATCTTGACATTCCAGGCTCACCGGTTTTGTGTCATTCTATGAAGTGGAAGCATTCCCCAACGTTAGGCCTTAGATGAGAGTTATAATCTGTGGCACTGTCTGCCTGGGCAGAGGTGCAGCTCCTCAGCTGGGAGGATGCGTTGAACTGGGAAATGGGAGTAGCAAAGCAATGGCAAAACCATTTGGCACTTCAGATATTTTACACCACTTCCCAGTAGATGCGTCTGTCTTGGTGGGCCAGAGGTGCACTTCATAACCCACTGAGCCCCTACATAGGGCAGAGATTCTGTGAAGCACTGAGCCTGCTGGGCTTGGCATGTGAGAGGAGGTACATGAGGTTTTGGGATCCACAAAGAGAAAGCTGAGGGAGAAGATGGAAGATGGGTAAAGATAACCATGCCTCCTGCACTCTCCTCCCAGAGACACCATAACCCCACAAGCCCACATCTGGGGTTGCTGCTGTACTCCTGAGGTTCCTCTCCTTTCTCCAGTCACACTCACCACAATTATAGTTGGTCTAAATGAAGGGTTTTAACCTGTTTAGTCCTTGCACTTTAGCCATGTGGTTAATAGCCTTGCATGCAGTCGTGTTCTTAGGACTCCCAGGTGCTCTCCCACACAGTTATGGGGAGGGCTCAGGATTAGCTTGCATAGTCAGATGTGCTTAGGCCAGTGTAACTTCATCTTACAGAAATATAAGGTATTTCCCATGCAGAGTCTTACTGCCTAAACCAATGTCATATCAAGGGTGCCCAATCAGCAGCTACTTGAGTGCAGGAAGATACCCTTCCCTCCCACTTCTGCTAGCTGAACCTGTGCCAGTCACCGAGGGGTCTGTGAGGCTGCCAGCACTGATGAGCTTGCCCTACATGGGTATGGGGTGGTTGGCAAAACCCCCAAAGCACAGCCAAAGTACTCTAATGGGGTCCCACAGAATTGCAGGGATCTCTGCCATGTGTTAAGTAACACGAAACATAGAAAAAGATATTGGAGAAATAATGTGGGGAGGCAAAAGAGAGAAAAAGCAAGAGCAAAACAGGTAGTACATCCCATGTTTGCATAAAACAATCTAGAGCTCTCACTACCACAAAACAACACAGTATAAGCCTACTTAGTGACTTCAGATGGCTAAAGAACTTTAACAAGCAGCTTCTGAACTTGACATATACAGTTCACATTGTGCTGGCAAAAGGCAGTAAATTCCCTGTGCTCCATGAGCTCAGCCTTTAGTTTTCTCACTTGGTTTGTATTAAATCACAGCTCTGACTACTGTCAGGAAGAGCATCCTATAGGTAAGAAGTGAATAAAAACTGCAAAGTGCCCCATCACTAAGAAGAAGTTTGTGTTACAGAAACAGCCGTGAGTGTTGCAATGACATTTTCTCCATTATTTTTCCTGCATGTTTTCCTTTAAAAATTGGGTTTGAAAAACCTCCTCTGTGAGGTTCCCCATAGCAGACAAAGCTTAGTGGTGGGAAGGCATGCCATCTGCATTATTAAAATCACATGTAAGCACCATAGGAAGTTGACAAGATGCTGAAGACAGCATAATGAACAAAACTTTTGTACTGTTCATACTTCCAGTGATTCATACAATATTGATAACAGTCCTGAGTGCGTGGTGGCCAAGAGGGAGGCCACTTCACCCACAAGGAATGTGCTAATGAAAGGACACAATAGGATTTTATACTCTGAGAAATTCTCCAGAGGGACAAGAGCTCCGCTTTTCGCATTTGCATTGAACGGCAAGAATAAAGACAGGTGGGAGAGTAGGAAGAAAGTCACATCTTGAACAAGAGAGGAACAGAGGGCTCCAACTGGGCTGGGAAATGGGGATGAGGGGTAAAAAGTAGGCTCCTAGAGCTCAGCCGGGGCTGGGAGGTCCATCTCAGCATTCAGCATAAAGCTGCTATTAGTTGAGTCATTCTTTGATAGGCCCCAAAGTCCTAAATGACAACTAGGCAATAACCAGGCGTCAGGCACACCCTAAAATGTATTTTAATTTCCTCTTTTGTGACATCCACAGTGCAGCCACCTCCTTTGCTGGAATAGCACACTCTCCTGCGTTTAAGCCTGTTCAACGTTACCAGTGAATTCAGGGAGAGCTGCAAGCACGAGATGCATTTCTGCTGGGAGCAACGTGCGGGGACCTCCTTGGGGCTACCAGCAGAAAGACAGCAATCTGAGGAGAATCACAAGAACTAGCATTTGTGTTTCATCCCACTCCAGGCTTGCTTAATTCAATACGGATAAGCAGTTTTCCTGAAGACACCCAGCCACTCACCTGAGGCTGGGAGCCGAGCCACAGAGACAGGCAGCAGGCAGCTCAGCTCACTCAGCTCCCACCATTGCTTCCTAAACGCTGGTTCCAGAGTCAGTTCCACTTATGCAAACCTGCTGACATGCCCCGATGACGGGAACTGAGTAATGTGGTGAGGGGTTTGAGCCTCATTCAATATCTTCATAGCGCATATTTAATATAAACACTAGAGTGATTCTGCTGTGCTCAGTTAGGCACAAGCTGCAAGTAGAAAGTTAACATGTACTTGGTTGTAAATTCAGCCAACAGAAAAAGCCAGCCTGAATGTATGAAATCGAGAATGTCATCTACGCACTCAGCTGTCAAAGGCCAAATTCTTCATTTTTTTCCTTAGTGTAACCTGTTACAGCCAAATTACATTTACTGAAGCCACCACCAGTAAACACAGCCCGTTATAGTCCCATCCAGCTGGCAACTCATCTTTTCCTTCCTTATTCATTTGTTATTATTGAATGTAATATCTTACCTGTCACTAGAACACTTTAAGACAAATTCAAGCTTTTTTGTTTTTTCTTTATTATTTTTAACAGTACATTTGCACACAGAATGAGATTGATGATTTAAATCAGACTGAAAAAAGAGAAGGACTTACCTGTTTGCAGCTAAAGAGTGATTTCTTCCTAAGCCACTCCCAGCAAGCGGTAGTTCTGCATGTGCAGTGAATTCCTTGTTTATAAATGTTACTATAGTAACTGTATCCCTAGCCACAGTCTGGTACTTACTGTTCTGGTTATCTAGTGAGCAGCAAGGTAAAAAGGGGATGAAAAAGAGACACAGTATTGCAAGACAGCTTTGCTCTTGAGGATTCCAGAAGGGACTCCAGTAAAAGTGCTTTTAATATGTGTACTAGCTGGTGCCGTACACTATGGAATAGGGCAGTGTTTTTTCCCATTAGACCCTCCCAAACACATATTTGGCATTTAACCAAAGCATCTACTTTGTGACAACTTTTCTCTTTGATTTTGCTTAGATGGAAGCAAAACCTACCGATGCTTTTAAGGACCCTGAAGAGTAAGGTGAAAGAATAAGGTTGTTTACCTAGGCTGTAACGCTATGAACACCCCGTGTGCAGCTTCAGGCATAAATGCACCCTGAGTGGCCTTAGGAAAACATCAATCATATTTTCACAGTTGAAAGTGGTAATTCATTTATAGGCAGCCTTAATGGTGGGTTAATTATCGCCAGTTTGCTGTTTAAAGGAGAAGCTGGTGTTGTCTCCTAAGAAAAATAAAAAATCCCATATTTGGGGATGTAAAGGCTACAGATCCCAGAAAATCTGCCTGCGCTCAGGCACGGATGTTAAGTGGTCCATAGGAGGCAATACGTTGTTCCAGATGCACTCTTCACTTGTAGCATTTGCTACAGAGGAAGCGCGTTGGGAAAGCCGAAAGCGAAGCTAAGAGCGTGCAGTTTCATTTTCAAGCCAGCGAAGAAAGCCGGCAAGAAAAATTCAAGTGAAGAGGTTCTGAAGTGGTTGTTACATACATCACTTACCTGTTATTTGAAAACACTATTCAGGCACTTTAAAAAATGGTTTAAAACCCCGATAATTCTCTCTCAAATTTACGACAAACTGGAGGGATTGTTTCCCTTTATTTCCCTCGACGCTGGGAGCCGCCGCCGAGGGCAGCCGTCCCTCCACCTTAACAGTCCGTCTTAAAGCCCCGGGGCTGGCAGCAGCCATCTTATGGATCTCTGTCACGGCTGCTGCGAAGCCCGACGCCAGCCCCTGCCTCCGCCGCGGAGCTGGTCCCAACCTCCTCCTTTTCCCCTCCCACATCAACCCCTGGTTGGTTTTAAAACCTCAGCCAAAAAAAAAAACAAACTACCAAGCCCTTTTCATTAAAATACTACAGCGTTTATTCCACACCCCCCATCATTTATGACAGCTCAATGAATATCTGATGCTCAGAAACACCCGCGGGAGTTGAGGAGGTGATGGAAGAGAGAGACCACAGGGAAAACGTTTTCTCCCTCTCTCCCCACTCCAAATACTACTCCTAACTTCACACAACTCTGGAGTCTTCTTTGAGCGCCCCATGCAAGGTGGCAAGGCCCTGCATGTCCACACGCTGTGATTCCTTCCGCAATAATACTGCTACTCCAGGTTTGCACATTAAAGACCCGCAGACCCCAGGCAAAAGCCCAGCCTCAATCCCGACCTCCTAAACCGTGGTGCCGCACTATACAATTGCCATTTGCGGTTTCTCGCAGCTCGACCACGGGTTTTACATACGTGCAACAGAGCGTAACCGCCTCAAAACTAGATCACTTTCCTTCTGTGCACAGAGCGGGATCACTTAATTTTATCTTTCAATTAAAAGGTAATCCCTTTGAGACAACGTAAGTCGACCTGCTGTCAGCACTTGTCCGTCGACAAATAAAACCCCCAGAGCAAAACAAACAAGAAACGAGCCCGAAACCATGATGAGAGGATACGAAACTGATGTTTATATATTGAATTAGAAGTCAGCCGCGGGAAAAACACATCATTTAAAGGCGGCTGCAAGGCGCTCCGTGCGGAGATGCAATGGTTAACTCAAACAAAGTAGTGTCACTACAAGGGGGGGACCGAGCTTGGGCAGCCCCGCGGGCGCACCGGGCTCAGGAGCGCCGCCCGTGCCGCCTCTTTCTAGGGCGACTTTCCCCGCCGCCTCCCGCGGAGGTTCCGCGCCTGCCGCTGCTGCGGGTGCCGCCGGCATCCGCTCCTCCGCGGGGCGCAGGGCACCGCCCGCCACCGCGCA
>JASSUY010049148.1:0-17050 GCA_032466535.1 Forpus xanthops
CCCATTTCCCCGGGACTGGGGAAGAAAGAGGGGGGGGGTGCACAGAACTGTTTGAGGGGCCTCAAACCACGACAATTGCTAAAAAGACTGTTAATACATTGTTGATGAGTTAGTAATTCTTAATTTTTAAGATATACATTTGATATATTGAAGTTTAGCTGTTTACAAAGTGTCCGTGGGTATGTTTTATTGTCTTCTTTTTTTTTCTTGGGAATAACTGGCAAACGAATCAATGAATGCTGTAATGCTGGTTACCAGCAGCTATATAAAAGAAAGAAAGAATGTTACAAATCAGAAAATATTTATAAAATATCTGCTTACAGGAATGAATTGAAAGTTGTTTAATAATTTTTAGTAACTTTATCCTTCAAATATTTTTTTTTTTCTAATGAATAATTGTATTTCTTTCAGATGGTCATATGATGTAGTTAATTTCTGTCTTTGCACTGCTTAAAGACTGGTTTGAAACATCAGAAGGGATTATGCAAAGCTGATTTTTGTTTCCTCTATGAAACTTGGCTTCACTGACCAAACAGATGAATTATGACTTTGCTAAGGAGAATGCGTTGAAATAATAGAAATTTTACTTACTTACAAATGGCAAGGCAGCTTCAGTTTTAAACAATGAAATCTTCTGGTATATCTGTTCTAGTAAACTAGGATTGTGGGAAAGCCTAACTGATGCTATTCACGTAGAGGCAATTGAGTGCTATTTCTCAAATTATTAATATCACAATTTTCAGTGATCAGCTAGATGTACCCATATTCTGTAGATGTAGTTGTCCCCCTCCCACCCTAACTAGATGCATGCTATATATACACTTATACATTAATTTTGGCGTTTTGCTTCTAGAATTCAGTAGTTGGATAATTTTGTCTTTGTGGGTTGTTTTCATGCTTGTTTTTTTTAAGAGTCAGAATTTCTATTTGAAACTGCCTTCAAAAATGCGTACTATTATAATTTTGTCTCTAAAGTGTGTTTTGCATTTTCAATGCAAATAGTGTTAAATATTTACACCTGTCATTAATCGCTTGGCCTGTGCTTTGCAGTTCAGATTTTACAGTTTGCTTTTCTCTGTAAGGGTAAACAATTTTTTGTGTTGTTATTTACTTACTGGAAACTTACATAGTTTGGCTTTTAGTTTTAGGAGTTTTTCTAGCTTTGACCATCAAAAATAGTATTTTTGAATGAGTATGATGGTTTATGAATTGAATTTTGAAAACAAGGGATTTGTTTATTTTTTTAAAAATTGTGAAGAATGGTAATTGCTTAGATTTCTTGGACTAATCAAGCTTACTTTTCATAAAGTGTATGTTTTTTATTCTTTAGGTTGCTGATATGTTGTTGGAGCTATGTGTTACTGAACTTGAAGACGTAGCAACTGATTCACAAAGCGGTCGCCTGTCTTCACAACCAGTTGTGGTAGAAAGCAGCCATCCATATACTGATGATACATCTTCTAGTGGCACAGTTAAAATACCAGGTATAGAATTCTTAAAGTTATGTTTGCAAAATTTAATTTGTTTCAAGCCTGCATGCATTATTTTTTCCTTTGCTTGTGAAAATGTGTATTGAACTTTTAAAGCCATGTTATTTATCCTGTCACTGTAAAAAGTGTTTCTTAAATTTCACTTATGTACTAAGCAAACATCTTGATCCTGCGAAATATGCATGTTTAGGTTTGCCATCTGTGTCTGTGGCTTTTTATCATTGCTATTTTCTGTTTAGTTACAAAACTGAGAAGGACTGAGTCTTTTTCAGGGTCAGTAATTGAACCTTCTAATCACTAGCATTTGGGAAATACTTTTTTGTTTTAACACTGTCTTTTCACTTAGTGCTTCTTTCAGTATGTTACCTAGTACTTATGAGAAGGTACGGGCAACAAAGAGCTATTTGCCTTAACTGTAAATAGACATTTTTTGTCTGTTGCAAATTTAGTTTGGAATGTTCTGAATATAGTCTTCTTACTGCTAGCCCCTGCTCATGTGAGCTTGCTATGGTGTAAGCTTCTCAAAGAGAAGAAATTACAGACAAATAATGTCATTAAACCAAATGAAGCTACTTTTATTAAGGAGTGCAATGGCTTCCAAATAATTGTGATTTCATATGGATTTCTAAAATACTGCATTTGTTGTGGTATTGATTGCTCTGTAGAAATGTGTAAACTCTTTGTTGCTGTTTAGGTGCTGAGGGACTGAGGGTAGAATTTGATCGCCAGTGTTCTACAGAGCGGCGTCATGATCCACTCACCATAATGGATGGTGTCAACAGAATTGTTTCTGTCCGATCAGGTTATGAGAACTAGTGCTTTTCAAAAATGTCTTGTGTGGTTTACTGTTAAATGCTGAATGAAAGGTATCACTGTCTGTGACCAACTTATTGTGAGGGATATGCCAGTAAAAAAACAGAGAAAACTACGTAAATTGATACTGTGTTTTAAAGAAGATGTAGGATCTAGGCACAGACACCCAAGAGTGATCTTGTGTCTTGGAATATAGAGCATCTCTGAGAAGAGCATGTTGTCCTGCTCTTCCTAAGCGAAGTTTCAGTATAAAAAGTTGGTGTTTAGGTCCCCATCCAACGTATGTGAATTTCTATATGATCAAAGTATATTAACAGTTTGGAACATGGTTGGAAAACGATAGTTTTGTTAGCTTTTTTTTCAAGTAGTGCCGATAGAATTTTAGGCTTTCATACAGTCAAGACAAAAGCTCTTCTGCTGTCAAATGCCCAAAATAATGGCTAGGCTTTCTCCTTCTGTTTTCTATTCTGGCCTGTTTACATGGCACTACATGAAATCTTCACACCTTTTATCTGGTTATCTCTGTTTTCATTTGTAAGTACTATAAATTTGTAGTAGATTTTAGAAGAATATTTTTAATCTCATCAGATTTTACTCTGAGCCTACCTGTACATGATGTCATGTGCAAGGGTCTCGGTAATTACTGCTTGTGCTTAACATTTCTGAGCAGTTAGGGTGTGGCCTTTTACTGTTGACCCATTTTTCCTCAGACTGTTTCAGATGCACATTGTTTCATTATTGAAATATTTCTGTCTGGATCTGAGGTATTTCTAACTGGATTTCTGGTTAGAAAAAGCTGTAAAGCTTAATGTATATGACGTTACATGGTTTTGTAATATAAAAAGGTAATTTGAAAATAGGACAGTGGATTTTATTAGGATCTCGTAATTGTCTTTTGACTCTGGTATTAGAAGTACTATCTGGTAGCAGTGGTAACTGAACTGTTTTAAAACTTAAGTTATGATAATCTTTGTAGTTACATTCACATGCTTTATGTAGCTTTTTTCCTTGAATGTGTTTATAACCATGAAGGGAAGTTGCTGTTTGTGCGTGGCTTGCATATTGGTTCAGACAATATAGATGAACATGTTCATAATGCCTACTGTAACAGGTCGTGAGTGGTCAGATTGGTCTAGTGAACTGCGAATTCCAGGGGATGAACTAAAGTGGAAGTTCATCAGCGATGGCTCTGTGAATGGATGGGGATGGCGGTTCACTGTTTACCCTATCATGCCAGCTGCAGGTAATATAGCATGTATAATGTTTACAGAAGGGCAAGAAAGTGCATTTACATGTCTGTTCTTTACAGTTGTATTTATTGCATGATATTTTCATGCCAAAGTTCTAGAGTTCATTATCATATTAAGAAGACATTGCAATTCATACTAAGAAAATATTTTCATTCACGCTTAGGAAATATTTTCAACAAAGTCATGAGAGGTACGCTTGTACATAGGGAAGAGATGAAAATAATTTGTAGTCACTCTACTTTGCCTCTTCATCAGTGAAAAGAGGATACTTTTGAGGCACAATTAATCTGAAGCTATTACTGTTTTTTCAAATGTAAAATGTTTTGGAGTTAGTTTCAATTATATAATGGAAGTGCCTCCTTCTTCCAGTCCCTTTTAAGGGAGGTAGAATGAGTCAACTGAGATGCAGACTAGCATTCTAGCCTGCTGTGTTTGGTCGGCTAAATCCTGAATAAGTTCTATTTTTATTTCAGTCTGAGGACAAACCTTCCTTACCTTTTTAATTTTTTAATTCTTTTTTCGTTTTGTTTCTTGCAGGCCCTAAAGACCTTCTTTCAGATCGTTGCATTCTTTCATGTCCATCAATGGATTTGGTTACGTGTTTGTTGGATTTTCGCTTAAATTTTGCTTCCAACAGGAGTATAGTTCCTCGCTTGGCAGCTTCTCTTGCAGCTTGTGCTCAACTGAGTGCCTTAGGTAGGTTTGGTCTTAAAATGGAGTCCTTTTTTTTTGAAGTTAAAATTACTCTTTTAAATAATTATTATCGTTGTGTGCTTATGTTTCCCTAGCTGCTGGCCATAGAATGTGGGCCTTGCAGAGACTACGGAAACTGCTCACAACAGAGTTTGGCCAGTCTATTAACATCAACCGAATTCTAGGGGATAATGAAGGAGAAACACGAGCTCTGGTAAGAAGACAGTGGTACTCTTCACATTTTGCACATTGCACAAGTCTGCAAGTCTGTAAAGGTACTTCATCTTAGACAAAAAAATATGGTTAATTCCAATACTGTATAGTTGTGCTTTTGGAATTGGCCAAAAGTGGTGTAGAAATACTTCTATAATAGGAAATGGATGGAAGTGATACTTCACGTAGCTAACTGTAGTTTGAGTAATTATTAACATTTTGTCGTGGTCATCTAAATAATCTTTTTGTACCACATACAGTAAGACTAACTTTCTAGTTCTGTGATTTCTCTATAGAGTTTCACAGGGAGTGCATTGGCTGCTTTGGTTAAAGGTCTTCCAGAAGCTTTGCAGAGACAGTTTGACTATGAAGACCCCATTGTGAGAGGTGGCAAACAACTGCTCCACAGCCCTTTCTTTAAGGTACTGAGGTACAATCAGTAAAGAATTCATTAGTATAGTTCTGAATTTTTTGTGAGACTTGGTAAGCACATGTAGCCCTGTATCAGAAATGGTTTCTGACAAAATCAGAATATTAGTATTAAAAGGAGAATCAAATACACAAATAAAGGTAAGGAGGACCTAGCTAGACAGAAGTAGGTAGGTCAGTAAACAGCTTGAAGTACAGTAAACTCCACTTTTTGGAAGTGATTTCTGAGTCATCCTAATAGGACAGTTGTGTTATTGATTTGTTTAAATATTCTGAAGGCTTTATTTATGTCTAGTTGGAACAAGTAAGAATGTCTTTAAAGGAAGGCTATTCAGTTTTGGATCTTGTACTTCAAAATAAACAAACTGAGGAACTCTAGAAAAGAGCAACAAGAATAAAGCTGAAAAAGCCTCCGATGTAGTAGAAGTTAAATTGAGAGGACTTGTCTGTATTAAGCAAAAGAAATTCTTTAAATATAGAATCAGAGAATAGTTAGGGTTGGAAAGGACCTCAAGATCATCTAGTTCCAACCCCTCTGGTCTGGGCAGGGACACCTCCCACTAAACCATGCCACCCAAGGCTGTGTCCAACCCAGCATTGAACACTGCCAGCAATGGAGCATTCATAACTTTAGAAGTTTATAGAGGGAAGAAGTAATCCATTGTTCACAATCTTCATCAGTAAGATCGATTTGAAATTGAATCAAATTGAAAATTGGTTGAAAATTTAATTCTAAGAAGGAGACTTAGTTTAGAAATGCAAGAGAAGAAGGAAATTCAGCATGGTATTTGATACAGAAAAGTTGATTAATCTAGTGGTGGTTTTTGTGGCATGGTGTGAAATTTTTTGAGTTGGAAGAGGAGATACTGTGGGTACGCTTGATACTGCGCCACCAATGACAGTAGCGAAGATGGCTTTTAATGTCCCTTGTGCTTTACACATCTTTGAGACTGTTTTCAGATTCTACTGGTCTATGAGCTGTTCAGCTACATCATATGTGTATTACTTTCTGTTACACACTTTTGATATACCTCTGATTTTCTCCAGGTGCTCGTGGCTCTTGCTTGTGATCTGGAGTTAGACACTCTCCCTTGCTGTGCAGAGACACACAAATGGGCTTGGTTCAGAAGATACTGTATGGCATCCAGGGTTGCTGTGGCTCTTGATAAAAGGACATCATTACCTCGCCTTTTCCTTGATGAGGTACTGCAGAAATATTTTAAATAGTTCATGGAACATAAGAAAGTGTTTCATTTGAAAGATATACTGAGTTTGAAGTATTTTATGCCAACTGAGATAGGAGTAACTGGTAGTTTGGATAATTTGATTAATCCAAAATATTTTACAGGTGGCAAAGAAAATCCGAGAATTAATGGCAGATAATGAAAATATGGACGTTCTTCATGAGTGCCATCATGTCTTTAAGAGAGAACAAGATGAGCAGCTTGTCCAGTGGATGAACAGGTTATTTCTGTCAACTGTCATTGATTTGGTCTTGTGATGCTCTGTTATACAACAATAAAAGGCATTTTTTGTGACTTTTAAGGTTCTGTTTGTTTTGCATTTTCTGCAGACGACCTGATGATTGGACACTTTCAGCTGGAGGGAGTGGAACTATTTATGGTTGGGGTCATAATCACAGAGGACAACTTGGTGGGATTGAAGGGGCAAAAGTCAAAGTCCCAACTCCATGTGAAGCTCTTGCTACCCTTAGACCAGTGCAATTAATTGGTGGTGAACAGACTCTGTTTGCAGTGACTGCTGATGGGAAAGTAAGGATACAACAAATGATTGTTTGTTAGACTCCCTTGAAATATTTTATCCTCAGTCAGAATATGTTCATCTAAATAAAAAGTGATGTGTCTAGCACAGATTTATTATAGTTTATTTTACTTTTTCAAGGAAACTGAACTATACCAACTCTACAGTGTAGTCTAGGAATTTGGTGTACTATAGCATTAAATGCATGAAAAAAGACACTTATTTTAATTCTCAGTTCAAAACTGTGATGAGATTTTCGAATACAAGTAACGTGCTCACAGAGTCCCATAAACCAGGGTAAACAGTAAAATCTGATGGTGATTTTGTCTCTCTGACAGGAAAGAGGTGTAATTGGAATCTGAGATTGTTGGCAGTTGGCTAAATACCTCTCAAGTTAGATATTGGAGGGTCTAATTTGCAGGTGCTTAAATCCTGAGTGAAAAGGAGCACCTATGTAGAGGCTTATTGGAAGGTGTAGGAGAAAAAAAGTAAGTTCATAAATTTGAAAAAGTATTTTATGTAGTTCACAGATTTATGTGAAGGATTTGGTCAAAAACTTCAGCTTGAGCTTTTTCTAACAGTTACATTAGTATAGTGAGATACTGTAACGATTCCTCAGCAGTCAATACCATCCTTGTTAAGGATAGAGTAGAAGAGTAGAGGAGAGGTTACTGACATTGTTTGAGATCATTCTGTTGAGAGAAATTGCTTTCAGACAGACAAAAAGAGAGTAAAAAGCAATACTTAAAACTATATTTATGGGATGGAAGGGGAAGAAGCAGTTGTGTGCAGGTGTGTGCAATCCCCAGAAGAAAGAAAACAAGATTAGTACTGCTTGAAAGAGGCCTGCATGTGATAGATGTTTTTGTGCCATTATCATGCAACATTACGATTTTTTCATCCTTTTACAGGATCAGTGTTAGGATTTAAAACAAAACCCATTAAGTCAGTAACGGTTCATATGGTCTTGAATCTAGGCATATTTTCATAGTTTGGTTTTTTTTGGTGAAATACTTCAAAATATTTCTTACTTCCCAGGAGAGAGAAACTTCTTTTTCTTTAGCTGTATTCTAGTATACGTTTATTAAGAATTTTTTTCTACAGCTCTAGTGAGTGTTCTTCAATTTTATTCTTCATTTTAAAGCTGTATGCCACTGGATACGGAGCAGGTGGCAGGCTTGGAATTGGAGGAACAGAGTCAGTTTCTACTCCAACTTTACTGGAATCCATTCAACATGTGTTTATAAAGAAAGTTGCTGTGAACTCAGGAGGGAAGCACTGTTTGGCATTGTCTTCTGAGGGAGAAGTTTATTCTTGGGGTGAAGCAGAAGATGGTAAACTTGGCCATGGAAATCGAAGGTAAGTAACAGTTTGAAATGTGATGTTTAAAAACTGCTAATGAGTACTTATTATAGTTATGTATTTAAAGTATCATACAAGTACTGCCTATATGTATATATGCAGTGTGTATATATGCTATATTCTCTCAATATAGTGTATATAGTATATGCATATATATAAATGAGCGTTAAACTAGTGATGTGGAAATTTAAATTTTAAAATGAGAGAATCACAATGTATTTTTCAGATACATGGTTACTCTGATTTCTGTAGTTGGATATTCTATTCTAACATATGTGTTAAAATACACCTATGCTAATAATACCTTTGGATGCTAAAGTCTGGTGAATTTCCTTTGGTATCTGTCTTGTAGGTATATGGAACTTCAGTGCAGTTCAGGGAGAGCAAAACTACCATTCTGCTTCTGATTTCCACATGCATTGCTGTCTCTGTTAACAGAGAATTTCTGTTGTGTTAGAGACAGCAATGCTGTGATCCAAAAAAAAATGCTGAAGTCCATGGGGGGCAACAGTGCATTTTATGCTAGGAACTTTGAAAATCTATATTAAATTGGTTGAATTGGTAATCTATATTAAATTATATACCCAGTTTTTCCAGAGTGAATGCTTAGCTTTTACTTGATTATAATGAAAGTGGTTTTGTAGTTTCAGTTTGTCTGTAATGCTGTAATTCAGTCTATGATAAAATACATCTAGCTTTTATAGTCCTCTAAAAGTACTTCTGCATGACTAATTAAACATAAACCGGTGAGATATTAAACTGAAACAGAAGCAAATACTTGGTTATTTTAGGTGTCCTTGTACTTATTTTAACTCTCCCCTCTCTCCCCATACATTTTTGAACATGAATGGTCTATTCTAAAAGTTATGCCAAGACAAGTTGCCATGGGTTCAGCAGCAGCAGTCATTTTTTCTTTTTCATAGTAGCTGGTGCAGCGCTGTGTTTTTGGTTTTCAGCTTGGGAACAGGGCTGATAAATGCCAGTGTTTAGAGTTATGGCTTAGAATGTTTAGGCTGGCAGAGGACTTTCTGCTCTGCCAGGGAGGAGGGGAAGCCGGGAAGAGGCTGTGAGGAAGCAGAAACAGGGTACTTGACCCAAACTGACCAGAGAGGTATTCCATACCACAGCACATCATGTCCAGGAGAGCACAGACCCGGAAGGGGGGGGGGGGGGCACTGTGTGGCTGGACTTGGTATGAGGTGATTGGGGTACACTGTTTGGTTGGGCTGGGTGGAAATTAGTAGGTGAGCTCTTACATTCTTTCCTTGTATTTGCCTTGTCATTATTGGTGGTAACAGTAGTGATTTGTGTTATACCTTAGTTACTAAACTGTTCTTATCTCAACCTATGGGAGTTGTGTTCTTTCATTTCTCCTCCCCATCCCCCGGGACTGGGGAAAAAAGAGGGGGGAGTGAGTGCGAGAACTGTTTGAGTGCCTTAAACCACAATGCAGGTATTTTTATTTCAGCCCTTGTGATCGTCCTCGTGTAATTGAATCTCTGAGAGGTATAGAAGTGGTTGACATTGCTGCTGGGGGAGCACACAGCGCATGTATTACAGCTGCAGGAGACCTTTTCACATGGGGAAAGGGAAGATACGGACGCCTGGGCCATGGAGACAGTGAGGACCAGCTGAAACCTAAACTGGTAAGAAGCCTTTGGAGTTTTATACAGTCTTAGTCCAGTTCTTAACCTTCTGATTAGGAACTTTTTGCATTTCTGCTTATAAAGAAATGAAAGGGCAAAATGGTGGCATGTGTTCATAAGAAATGAACAGTTGCTTTAGAAAACAGGAATGGACTGGAAGAATAAAATGAAAGTAGAGCTGCAAAACTTCACTAGATGTCACTAAACAGCTTGTAAGGAATTTGTTTTAGAGAAGACTTAGAGGAAAACCCCAAATCAAACACTCCACCCCTCCATAAGTAAATTTTACCCCTTCATAAGAGTAGTTTGTGCTGAAAGTAACAAGTGAGCTCTTTATCTGCCTTGTATCCCCATTGTTTACCACCTGGAAAATATACCAGTGATGACAGTGATACCCACTTAGTCCCTTGCAAACTTTTTTCCTGATGTTACTGTACTCTTAATTATCATGAATGAATACTGGGATTTTACTGAACATATACTAAGTAAGAATTTAACCTAAGTAATTATGAACTATTTAATTGTTATTTGCTAAAAACACTTGAGTTAAGCAGTCACTGATGAAGATAGCTGTTACCATTTGATTCTGAAATGGTAAATCTGAGAACCAGGATAGAATGGAATGTAGGAAGAATGAGTATACTGATTATCTGTCGAGTTATAATTCCAGCCGTCATGCTCCTATGAGCATGTAAAACTTAAGTTAGTAATGAGACAACTGCCCTGACTTAGAAATCTGAAATAATTTTGTTACCTGTGTTCTCTTGCTTAAAATACATCCAAGGGTGAGAGTACTGTAGTTGAATCAAATTGAATGTTAGCTTGCAATTTTTAGTCAAGGTTCTCTGCATATATTTCTATTCATGCAAGCATTAAGGTTTTTTCAGTGCTTGAAACTGCCTATATATATAGAAGTGAGTGTTAAAGTAGTTAAATGTATAATGAGAATATATGATGAGATATCATATGTTCTTTGTCCAGTTTGGGACTTTATCACTTGTATCTACATGTTCTTGTTCCCCTTCCTCCAAAACAAGATCTGTGCATCCTTCTTATACATCTTTCCTCCCCTTTATGTTCTTGGTTACTTTGAAAATGGGTAACCTGTGGATGAGTTGAAGTATGTGAAGTTCTGTGCAGCTTTGGATTGTGCTGCCTATAGCTGTCTCAAGTAGTGGTGAGGACTGGGAGGATGCCGTGTATGTGGTTTACCATCCCTTTACTTTGTGAATCCTGATCCCATGCTTTACCACTAGGTGACAGCATTTCAAAAGCTGTTAATTCCGATTATGCTGCAAGTGCTAGAAAATCATAAATTAATAAGAGATTATTTGAAAATAAGATTCCCCCTCCTTACTATATACAACACTCACCTGGAGAGCCTGAAATAATTTCAAGAGAATATAGTCTTTGATAACCTTACATGTTTTTGTATGAATTGTTTTCCCTGACTTTTTAGATAAAAAAAATTAACTAGTTCACTGATTAAAAAGAATGATCCATAGCTAGTTTTTGGTTGCTGGGTTAAAAATAGCAAAGTCCTTTAAGTTGCATTTGTTTGCTTGTTACTACCATGTTTCAGACTTGAATTTCCAGTGAAGCATGTGTCCAAGCTGGGTTTGTCATCTTTTCTAAAAGTAAATCACTTAAGCCTTTTACTGTGAACAAAAATGGGGGATTTCTTTACAGGTGGAAGCTCTCCAGGGCTGCCGTGTGATCGACATAGCCTGTGGCAGTGGAGATGCACAGACATTGTGCCTGACTGATGATGATACGGTCTGGTCCTGGGGTGATGGAGATTATGGAAAGCTTGGGAGAGGCGGCAGTGATGGCTGTAAAGTACCAATGAAGGTATTTGAATGTAATTTGTTCATTGTTTTAGAAGCCATGAGATTGACAGAGAGCACTGAAGACACATTTGCCAATATGTGTGAACTTCCATTCATCCTGAAACATTAGGAGTTTTTGATTGTTGTTAAGAATGAACTTGGTAGGCTGCAATGATGAGTCTTTGAATTTTGTGCTGGCTATTGAAGCTGCACTTGAAGATATTTTTTCTTTGGAGAGCATTGCTGGTTCCAGCAATATTTCTGGTTTTAATTTTGGTTCCTATCAAAAAGTTGGATTTTGCCAAGAAATCTTTGTATTTCCTTGTGTTAAAAGATTTCCATAACACTGTTGAAGTCATAACTTCATTCCAGAAAGGGGTAATCAATAGATTTAAAAGCAATCTTATTTTATATTAAGCCTTTCATGTGAATGCATGCTTGACTTAGAATTTCTTCATATGTTGTAAATGGAATCCATGTAGCCATCTAGTTTGAATGCCAGTATTTGTTATTGACATCAGTATTATTTGCGTTAGAAAAATGTGCAAGTGACACTGTGTATACCTGTGCAGAGTGGATTTTAGATTCTTAGTCCAGAGTCACGATTTACTACCTGGATACAGGTGTCCCCATTCTGTTTCCAGATAGGCAAAGTCTTAACATCCGGTCCCAAATAAGGTTTTGTTTCATCATGTAAAATAAAATGAAAATAGCTTGCTTATTTTTTGTCAATCATCAGTCTCATAGAATTGATGGTAAAGTGGCATAAGGACATACACAGAATAAATAGACTGTACAGGAGGTTTAAATATTTTCCCTATGTTGGCAGAATCACTTTGATGTCATGCGAGCTAGGGGTGATTAATGTTGAGTATTTGGAGACAGCATTGCTGTGTCTACCGAGGGGCAATTGCTGAGTAACTATTGGCAAAACATACTAGAGGTGTTGTTCAACAGTTCCCAAATCTGAGCTTCTTTTTAGTGTATAAGTAGTAAGTAGCAGAAAGATGAAAGAAGTAGAATTCTGCTATTCATGTACATAATTTATAAATACAAATATAGACACAAACCTGTACATTATGTTTTACTTAAGGCAGTGCAATATGAAACTATAGCTTCCTTAATTAACTTTTATTTCATTTGATATTATTTTCCTAGATTGATTCACTCACAGGCCTTGGAGTAGTTAAAGTAGAATGTGGATCACAATTTTCTGTGGCTCTTACCAAATCTGGAGCAGTATATACATGGTAAGTGTTTTGTATTAGGTATTCTGGCAGTGTTAGATGCAACCTTGTCAGCTATAAGCTATAATATATATATAATAGTTGTATACTGCCTTCACCATTTTGATTTCCTCTCCCCTTTCCCTCCCCATCAAAAACTTTTTTGAGTTCCTCTGTCTTGATTACTAATAAAATTTACCATTTTGGAGAACATTTTGTGTTGCCATATGAATGAAAAATCAAAGTATTTTTTCTTGGAGACCTAAGCACAGAGTTGACATCCCAGGCATTGACCCCACTGCAAGATGCATAAGTTTCAAGGAGGTCAGTAGAAGAGTAAGCATGGAGTATCATGCAGGGTGGAAGATGATAGTATAAATAATGGTCTTGTATATTAACGAAGTTGTGTGTTACTTCTGGTGGCTGTAGTGTGAGAGTTTGATTTTAATTCATTGATTTATTTTTCCTATGCCATTCCAAAGTTTGTAGCTTAAACTACTGAAATGTTTAAAAAGACTAAGCAAAGTACCTTTCCAACATCCTTCTGCTCCCTTGCTTGCATGGCATTACAGATACCCTTAAATTGTACAAGATTCTAGTCTCTGAGATCAGTAAACATACAGGTGAATGCTTCTAATACTTGATCACTTTAAGAAGCAGATAACAAACAACCCCTGCAGAAAGGGTAAAAAGTCCTACACGGAGTAAGTAGGAGGAGCATATTGGAGGTTTGTTTTTACTATATCAACAGAAGCACATAAATGTTGCACAAGCTAGGGATGTTATTAATGTTAAGTATTGAGCTGTTTATGTCATCTACAGATCAAACGTCAGACAGAGTCTGTCGTTCTGTTTTTTTCCACAATTAAAAAACAGTTTTAAAATATTTACATTCTCTGTGCAGGGGCAAAGGAGATTACCATCGATTAGGCCACGGATCTGATGACCATGTTAGAAGACCACGACAAGTACAGGGACTGCAAGGAAAGAAAGTCATTGCAATTGCTACTGGATCTTTGCACTGCGTTTGCTGCACTGAAGATGGTATAAAAATCAAATTTACTTAGTTCTTAAAGCTTTATTAGTCAGCTGTTGGTAGGTTGTCCTTGCTGAAAATGCTGGTCCTCTATGTGCCTTGGGATATCTTGTGTTTGCAAGTGTTGCATATTTATTGAGCAACAAGTTTCTTACTGATTTAAAATGATCACATAAAACCAGCTGAAAGTTTATAGCTAATAAAAAATAGAGCTTAACCTTTGTAAATGTTGATGGTCAAAAGAAAACACAGAGCACTAAAAATAATTACTTTTAGTAACTTTTACTGGTCAAGCAATAAAATGAATGGATTTGGGTTTTTTTTTTTTTTTTGACACCATCTTTCTGAGCTTGCTGAGGTGTTTAACTTGTTAAATGAAGCACTGCACAAACAATATTGCTTCTTACAGAGCAAGTTGAGATACTAGATACTCTTTGTAGTAGATTCATTCCTACATTTAATTAACAAGTTCGCACAATAACTGAGTGTTTTATAGAAGCAAAGGGCTGCCATGGTACTTAGTTGCCCGCTGGGGTTAAACTGCGACCAAATGAAATAGGATATAGCTGCAGAAAATGAATGCTCAGAAACAAGGTTGCTATTTTAAAAGTAATTTCCAATTATCTTGCAACAGTAAGCATCCATTTTAATGTCCTCCCTAGTAATACAACTTATTACAAGATATTTTATTTCATCTCATGTGAAATGTTAAGCTTTTTCAAAATGTTTTTTAATATCAGCTTTTTTTGATATCTGTCAGATACAGGCTTCTAGTGTATCCATTGTTAATTGTTATACTCTACCATTTCTTTCTGTTCTGGAACAGAACTTTTAATACATACAGACTGTGAGAAAATACATGCCTCTTATACTAGCTACTCTATGTAGACCATGGGTCTAACTTTATTACTTAATATATATTTGTACTGGAGAGTGGATTTCAGGGTGGCCATCAGTCCTAGAAATCTTAATCACAGTCCAGGGCCTCATTCAGTTAAATGATTTTATAAATGCTAATTAAAAAAGGGGGGGAGGGGCACAAAAAGCTTCTAACCTTCAGAACAATTTTTTTATTGGTTTAGGGGAAGTGTATACGTGGGGAGATAATGATGAAGGGCAGCTTGGAGATGGAACAACTAATGCTATTCAAAGACCACGCTTGGTTGCAGCACTTCAGGGTAAAAAAATCAACAGAGTAGCCTGTGGCTCAGCACATACTTTGGCTTGGTCAACCAGTAAACCTGCTAATGCTGGCAAGCTCCCTACACAGGTAATATTTTTTTGTCTTACTGCATTCAGGTTTTAAACATACTCTGTACACTTATTTCTGATCTTTCAGTAAACATACTTCCCTTCTAAATTCCCACATAAGCTCAGTGTGCTTTGATTTGACTTCAAGTTTGAGCCAGTTCTTTGGTTTACTTACATATTTCCAAAGAAAGATTCCAGTTCTCTGAGGTGAGAAAGTCTCTTCATCCTGTTGTTAATCCAGTGCACAACAGGAACTCAGTTTGCAAGTCTGCATGAATTTTAAGTCTGTATTCCAGCTGTGAAAATTTTAAACTTTCCAGGGGAATTCTTCATTGCTTGCCTTACATTGAGAAAATTGGTTTTTTTTGAATATTATGACTTTCAACTGTAATGCCTAGGTGTAGTGATGACAGGATGTAAAATACATCTGTTTGTGGATAAAGAGAATTGTAAAATAAGGGATAGCAAGAGTAGTCTCAGCTGTCATGTTTCTAATACTTCTTTCAGTTTAGGTAAGTACTGTTGGTATCCTAGATAAACAGCTGAACTCTGTGTATTAAGTTTTGACAGTGTGAATAAGCAAATACCTGAATTTCTAATATAAATTTACCTACAAATCTTATTAATTGTTCTGTTTAATAAAATAATGTATACAATAGTTTCAAATTACATTTGGATATTACCGTTTTATCATAGGTCCCTATGGAGTACAATCATCTGCAGGAAATTCCCATCATTTCATTGAGAAACAGGCTTCTGCTGTTGCATCACATTTCTGAACTCTTCTGTCCTTGCATTCCAATGTTTGATCTTGAAGGAAGACTTGATGAAACTGGCCAAGGACCCTCTGTTGGGTTTGACACATTACGGGGAATACTGATATCACAGGGGAAGGTATTTATCAGAATGTTTTTAAGGCAGAGATTTGTAACTGTAAGTGAAATGCACTGTTTAACTGTTTCTGGAGAAAATAGAACTATATATATCAATTTGTGTTCTGATTATGCAAACCAGCTGAATACGTGCTTCACAGACCAAGAGAGGATCACACATTTTCCATCAATACCTAAACTGAAAAAAAGGAAAAAGAAATCCTAGCTATTCTGTTCATGACCATTTCAAACTTTAGTGCTGTTGATAAGGGAGTCTTTAGGTGTATGATGTTAAGTGTAGGAATGGCTGTGCAGAGGAGGCCCATTCAACATAATTTACGGAAGAGTCCGCAAAACAGTTACAGAAAGTCTTCGAGTGTGTAAGATCAAATGTCAGATCAGGCGTATTTTATGTCAAAAGCATTCAATGTAGACACCAGAATTTGTGATGCCGCATTCCTATCTGGGCATTTAAAGCAGGTTTATCTTCAGAGATTCTAAAGACTTGAAACGTTTTAATTCTTGCTTGAAACTGACCATAAAATTTGATCCAAGTATTTAGTGGGAGAACCTCAAATACTTGAATTTGCTTGAAGAGTTTATTTTTTTATCTAAACTTCGTCTTTTTTGATTGACAGTTTTTCTCTGGCATTAATTATTCTCCATATACGTGTATTATTCTGGTATAAACTAATTTATACCTGTACTCAGCGACGTGTCAGCTGCTTAGTAATAAGTGACTCTGGGTGCAGTACAGCACCCCGCTTTCCACCCATAGTTTTGAAGGAAACAGGAGAGACTTTTTTTCTTTACTTTAGTGTTCCATCTGTTTTGGACTTGAGTTGTATTAGCACAAATAACATGATCCTTAACTAACATCTCAACATCTTTATCTTATACTGCTTTTCGCCTTTTTTAGTATTTCAAAACTACTTGTTTGCATTTCTTCTAATATAAAACTAGAGGTATTTTGCCCCTCAACTCTGCTTGTGTAGTACTGTGTGCAGTACTGGTGTTCCCAACATAAAAAGGCCTTGAAACTGTTGGAAAAAGTACAAAGAAGAGCCACGAGGATGATCAGGGGGCTGGAGCACTCCTGCAAGAAGACAGGATGAGAAAGTTGGGGCTGTTCAGCCTGGAGAAGAGAAGGCTGCATGGAGACCTCCTAGCAGCCTTCCA
>JASSUY010049152.1:0-40710 GCA_032466535.1 Forpus xanthops
GTTCCAACCCCCCTGCCATGGGCAGGGTCACCTCCCACTAAACCATGCCACCCAAGGCTATGTCCAACCTGGCCTTGTGCACCACCAGTGAAGGAGCATTCACAGCTTTCCTGGGCAATCCATTCCAGTTCCTCACCACCCTTACAATAAACAATTTCTTCCTCATGTCCAATCTAAACTTCCCCTGTTTAAGTTTGAACCCGTTACCCCTTGTCCTCTCAATACAGTTCCTAATGAAGACTCCATCCCCAGCATACCTGTAGGCCCCCTTCAGATACTGGAAGGCTGCTATGAGGTCTCTAGGCAGCCTTCTCTTCTCCAGGCTGAACAGCCCCAACTTTCTCAGCCTGTCCTCGCAGGAGTTTTGGTGCCTGTTGCTGTACAAGATAGAGCTACTCATATTTGAAAACTGGTACTTTCCTAATGAAATACTGGTCCAGTTTGGAGGGGAAAATCATTCTGATTCTGTGACTATCTGGCAAAATAAATGTACTGTAGTATTCGAAGTAGTACTCAAATATAAGAGTTGTGTATCAGGTATTAACATGAATCTGCTGTTCAAGAACCATCTCTGTCTACTTCTGGCTCTCTCTTAGCTTCTATTGCCTCCTGAAGTGTGGCAAAAGTAAATTCTTGAAAGTAATGGCCTGGAACCTGTTCAACACTGCCAACTTTTCCCATTTGTCATTATCATAGAAGCACCATTTTGAAAATATATCTTATTTGCCTGTGATGATCCAGCATTATATACTACATTGCAGCAAGCAGGATGGAAAACTAGCTGAAGATACCTTGTGTAGACCTGCTCAGAGTCACTGCTTGGCAATTAAACCCATGCTGCCTTGTGAATTCAGCAGAAACATCAAACATCTGGTGGATACTCTCCGTTGTCCTGTGGGAGTCAGGTTGGGGATCCCCCAGCCAGAGGGAGTGCTGAGTGTATGGCTCAGGAGCTGCTTTTACCTCTTTCAGCCTGCTACCACATCTTGTCATCACACCATAGATCCTGCTGTGCCCAAACTGGGGAAAGCACACTGTCTGGCAATGTGAATTTCTTAATAGAGCAAGAAAAAGGAGAAACTTTTTCTTTGTGAAACATTAGGGGAGGAAAAAGGAGTGGGATCAGGGTGCAAAAGAAGATATGGCATTGAACATGTTTTGCACCCAAAACTCTCCCATATTAGGCTCAGACAAGGTGGTGTCACCACCAAAGTGTATGCCACCAAAGCAATCTGACAGCAGAGAAGGAAATACAGTCAAGGCTGTTTCCACAAGTGTTGCACAAATTTTTTTTTGCCTTTTTATAGGGAAGAAGATTAGGAGGACAGGTAATGACCTGTTTGTGACTTTTCTGAGGCATAAATACCTGCAGTCTTTATGTAGAAGTATCTTAAGGGGTGTGGGGGTGTGTGTGCGTTTGTGTGAAGGAGAGTAAAGTCAGGTTCTTGTTTATGACTTATGAGAGACAGAAACAAGTGTATTTACTTGGAAGTTCACAAAGGACATCAGTGGAAACAGGATTAGGCCTGCAATATTATTCCTTGGCCAAGATCTGCTCTACAGAAGGTCACTGAGGTGAAAAGTATGTGAAACTGTTATGACAGCTTTTTATGTGTTAATTTAATAAAAGAGATATGGTGCAAATAAAATGGTACACACTTTAAAAGGTTTACAGGCTGATTGAAAGTCCTCTTCGTAGTAACCTGAGACTCCCTCAAACACTGAAGACCAAACAGTTTAAAATTATTTGTAAAAAGCAGCATGCTTTATATCTTGACAGGGAATTTGTGAGGTTTAGAAAAAAGTCCAAATATATGCCAGCTGCCTGACACCACTCTCCCATCTAAAGCTTGGAATGCCATACCTCTCTGGAGGCTGGCAGGATTTATCCACGTTCTGCAACAAAAGATCAAGTCAATTCTGATGCCTGAAAATTAATTTTCGGCCTTTAAGCTTTTAATACTGACTTCTGTTACTGCGAGAGAGAACAAAAGGATGCTTGGGGGACAGTGGACACTGTAGAGAATTTTTTTAAATGCCTTGCCATGCACTGCCACCTTCTCCACTCCCCATTTTTTGGATGCTGAGCTTGGTATAATTTCCTAAGGAAGCTTGTTTTCAGACCTAAGTGCTCCACCCCTTGCTGGGAGTCAGCTGCAATCCTTAACCCAAAACAAAGGCATCTTAAGTTGCTGCATATTTCCAAAAATCTCCCAAAGCTGAGAGTTTGTTCTTGTTTTTAGTAAATAATTCTGCAATAAGTCAGGCATTCTGAACTCTGTATATCACTTGTTTCTGTGTTTTAAAATATTGAGACCATTACTGCATACAATAAATACAAGTTTACCCATAGGTTCAATTGTACTGCCATAATTTTTCTTTTCAAATCATAGAACATGAGTCCTTTTCAATGAAAGCTGTGCACAATACTCTTTAAAGTATATCAATGCTTTAAAAAGAATGTTAAAAAAAATGAAAGATTTTGCCTATTTTGTTCAAATGAATATGCCCTAAGTTATTCTTCTCAGTTGTCCCAATTTATTTTAATATGAAAAAAAATCTAATCTCTGCTTGTAAAGCAGATTATGCATGTATTAAATTCTTTAAAATTAGAATATACTTAATGCCACATTAGTTCCAGGCATGCAAAGTGGAAGAAAGAATTATACACCTAAACAAGGATTTTTAAGCTTAAATTTCTACTTTGGCCCTCTTCTCATTTGTTACAATAAAATGATGTACACTCTAACATTTAATGAAATGCAATAATGAATTCTTTTTTTCCAAGCAAATCACAAAATAAAAGATTTAAAACACCCTGTATTTTTAACTGAGAAAAAGCAAGCCCAATGCATCATTTTAGCTGTCTATAAGCTTGGTACATCCATCTCTTTTTCTCATCCTTAAATTAAATTTCATTTTGCACTTCTAGACATGCATTCTTCTTTTGGTTTCAGCAAAATGATATTGACTCCCCTCTGTCCAAGAAGAGGTCAGAACTCATTTGAACTAGGTCCTAAAACTTAGATGACTGTAGACCTTTCAGTCCTCAAGGTCACAACTACAACTGCAATAATGGCATCTTGTCAATGGAGTAATTATACTTTCAGGTTGTTGGTTCTGTTTTTCTGCCATGCCATCAGAGAACTACTGCCTCCACAACTGCAAGTATGGTATTTTCCACAAGTACTGCTTTTACCACTAAATCCCCCACAAATCTCGTGCCCTTAGGACTTGGAATATAAAAGGTATATTTCCTTTAGTTATTATTAGCACTACACAAAGTTGGCAACAGTTTGTGGGTAAGATAGAAACTGCTGTGAGGATTGGTATATAAATCTTAAATAGCAAATCCAAAAAAAAGAAGGCAAATGCAACAAACTACCATTTGTTCATCAGAAAGGGCATCCACTATTATATCAGGTTTCAGAGGTCATGAAAAAGACAAACATATGAGACTCAACTGACTAGGTAAAAATGGAAGAGGAAGAGAACCATTCCGAAAAAGAAGACCAAACTCAAGCATACAACCCAGGCACTCCACCTGTGCTGCCCATCTGGTATCTACAACTGTGGTTGGATGAAGTGCTGCACATTGAGAAAAGGTCAATGGATGAAGCAATTTCAGATCACATAAACGCTTAAAGGAATTTACAGCTGAGTGCACTGAGGTTTACACTTTGCCTGGAGTAGCAGTGAAAGGGGATGGCATCTATTCTTCTATTTTACCATGAAGAGTTCTTAATGTATGAAAAAATATTTAGTTTCACACAGAGAGGGCAGCTTAGACCTTCAGGCAAATCTCCTTCTGACCCCAGTGGAGGTACTATTTGATACACCTGCCAAGGTCTGCTTTATGAGATAATGCTAGGAAAGTTCTTCCCAGTGCCCTTGTGAAGTGGTGAAGTTGTGGCCTTTTCTTTCTAATCAATGTAGTAGCAGCATTTTAAAGGAAAAACTAGAGGATAGGATATAGCAAACAGACAACTCATCCTGAAGGAAAACCAGAAAGCTTTCTTGAGTGCTTGTTGTGTTCTGCCTTAGTTTGAATTCTGTTTATGCTGCTAAAATTTGCATATATTCTTTTTAATGAATACTACACAGCTGAGAGACAGTGAAAGATGTGAAATGTGAAGCTTGTTAACACTAGTTCATTAAATTAAATGAGACCTGATTTGCAACAAAATCCTACATTCTTGAATTTCATACGCAGGCTTTAGTTAACTTAGCTGGAGTGCTTAGGTAGCCTTCATTGTCAGGATGTTCAAATACCTCATGGTCTGCTAATGTATTTAGCTGCACAATGTCTTATTCATCAGATCTCTCTGTCAGCTGCCTCAGCCCTCAGAGCCTTTGACAGGTTTCACCATAGTGTTTTTTCAAGTTGTCTAAAGGCAGGAGCTTTGTATCCAAACCCAAGTTACATCTCCCTGCAGCACTAGGTGCCATGCAAGGCTACAAGTGCTTGCTTCTGCACAAACATCCATTTTCTGAGCTCTGAGATTAATTTTATCACAGCACAAATGTAGACAATATTTTATATCAGCACACTGGCTTGTTTGCCAAAGCGTTCACCCATGCAGCCCCATAAAATTCAGTTCCTTCCTTCATGATTTTTGACAGCCATTGAAAGAGAAGCCAGAATTAAGCTATCAGGGCTGCTCAGAGGCACCTCTTGCAGATATCTCTCTGTCCACCTCAGAGAATCATCTGTATTTCACCTGAACTATCATCTAAACCTGAACTTTGGCATAAATAAGAGGTAATGGAATAAAAGTGAGACACTTATTTTAGTAACTTTAATAACAGTTATTAAAACTACCTTTCCAGTGGTGAAAGATACCTGTCTCCCCATTAAGGTAGTTAGCAGCCTGGGATCTTAAAGATTTTGCATTAGAAAGTTTGCAGGGCCAAGACAGAAGCAGAATATCAACATCAACTTTTGAGTATCTAACCCATTTTTGCTTTTGTGTTTTAAATTCTAGTTTTAATTATCTCACCTCATTACATCTTGGAATCACATTATTTTGTATGAAAAAGCTTCATCTAGAACTTTATGTACTTGTCAACCCAACAAACTAACCGTGCTCTTCACCACATAAAGTTAGAATTGAGGTTCCTGCCCTCCTACTCAGAGCCCTCTTCCTGTGACCATCATCTCTCATGATGGGCACCTTCTGCAACAGCTAATTAGTGCAAGAGGCTCACACCAGCAGCAAAACTTTTACAGAAGCTGACCTGTGTGACAACAGGAACCTCCCTTGCATGCCAAGAATGGTAAAAAATCTTACCTTGTTCAGATATAGTCTTTGAGTGTAACTCTTCCCAAAACGTCTGTCACACACAAGCCACTCAGCCACATTCTCCCTAAGCAGACAAGAATTAAATGCGCACCGTGATCTTTGCAGATCCCTTTCAACTCAGGATACTCTGTGAAAGCGAGTTTTCTAAAGCAAAATTCCCTAAGATATGAACTTAATTTTTTCCTTAAATAGTCTCTATGTTTTCAACCATAACACTTCTAACTGATATTCTACAATGAGAAAAACCAGAAACAAAAAACAACTAATCAACCAACAGAAAAATCCTACAGTAATTATAATACTTCTTGTTTTCATTGCAACTTATGAAAACTGCTTTTAGAAACTAACTATTCACCTGAAATAACCAGACACAAATGCCTGGCTTCTTATTTCACTTCATAAAATCAAATGTCTGCACTCTGCCCTATCCATCTGGAAGAAACTGAAGGTGAGATTCACCTTTATTTTATTTATGCTGTCAATAAACCCATTCAGAAGCATAAACATTAGAAATACTCTACTGTGCAATCTGAGGATATTCAGTTTCATATCTGTAGCATCACCAGAAGCCCAATCTGACTTTAGACTGTGCCAGACTGTGTCCACCCCTACAACATAAAACAAAATAATGCTGCAGTGTAAGACTGAACAACCAATTCAGTCATTCTTTAGGAAAAATATGTTTAAACTGGCCATTTTATATGCCTTTCTAATTAGTAGGACAAACAAAGAAAACTGATGGATCCCATTAGAGCAAACTATTTTACAACTTGTATTCTATGCATCAAAAAAATTTGATATGAGAAATAGCTATTTCTTCTCATTTCTGCTATGAAATCGTAATAATCTCAGCAAGATGGTGCAGTATGGCAAGATGAGGATCTACAGATTAGTCCTTATTTCACACATTTTTCTAATTTCTATTTATGCACTTCTTTATGTGTTTTCATATTTCAATATGGTTCCAGAAAAAAACATCTATATATAGCCATAAATGTTCTCCTAACACAAATCCTACAATGGCACTGGGGAATACAGCCTTTTGCTGACTCAACATCCATGGTAATATCCCAGAAAAACATTGTGATTTACTACTCACAAATGTATACAATATCAATAAACTATAAACATCAATGAGAAAATAAGATAGTAAAAAAAAAATGCCAGCTGTGGACAATAACAGAGGAAGCTTTGTTGACTTGAGAAACAACAAAGCAAGAGTGGACTTTTACAAGTGAAAAATGGAAATGTCTGAATGCTATTCTGTACAGCAGGCATTGTTTTAAGAGAAAATCTTGATCAAATATCTTTACTTAGGTCTGGTTCGGCAAGCACATACACATTAACCTGATACATGTCAACAATCCTGTTGAATTCAATGGAACTATTCAAATGTGCACAACCACTTACCTCAGATCTCTTTGCAAACCAAAGCTGTTTGTAGTGATTCTAGGTAAATTCTTCAACTTCTCTGTGTGATTTAGGGCCTCACAACCTTTAGAAACAGCCTGAGACACCAAAATCCTCAGGGACAAAAATAAATAAATAAATTATCAGATTCTCAAAATATTCAGCAATCCCCTGAAGCCTTCAGCCCAAAAGTAGGAACTTCTGCTCCCATTTAGAAAAGAGAGAAAATTAAACACCTTGGGGAAAACAGCGCAGTAAGAACTCATTTGGGATGGCAAGAACCAGAAGACATACTGAGGGAAGTTTGTGCACCTACCTCTAATCAGAAAGGTAATTCCTCTCTCTGTGCAAGGCCTGCATCAGTGCACATTCTTCTGAAGTGTTTTTTCCAGTTTTTCCGTTGTCAAAAAGCTAGAGAAAAAAAAGTCTTACAGTGAAACATCAAGACTCAGCATTTTAAACCAAAATTCAATAGAAGAAAATATAGGCTTAGGATCCCTCTTCTACTTCTTTGAGAGCAAGGTCTTGCACACAAGTCTATCAAGTTCCTGATTATGGTCTTTTGGGGTGGGGAACACGGATACAGTTACAAAATTTTGTCTTTATACAGCTTCCATGAAGACTCCTTTTGACCTTCCCACCTTTCAAACACACCTCAAACACAGTAACAGTAAATCCAAGAAAGCTGACTCAGACCTTAGGACTAAGTGTTGCAAGTAGTTCATTCTCTGTGGCAACATGGATGTTGCTTGGCACAGTTTTGTGGATGTGCACTAAAGGATGGCTTAGGCATCTGAAAAAATACCCTTTTTGGAGGTCAGTACTAAATCTATCATACTTACTATACAAAGAAGAATTTGGATTTCATTTGTTTTGGTTCTTCCTTTGGCTTTACTGAAAAAATAGCTACCGTCTCATGCCTTATATTTAACTACCTTTCGCATGAGACAGATACAAAAGTAATAAAATAATCCAAGTCTGAAGCAACTTCCTGGAACTGGCCTTTCAGCACATTAAAGAGTAAGTCAGGGGAAATATTGAGGTAGTGAGTTGTTCTATGCATGTTAAACAAGACAGGTTAACATTGAATTCCTTGTAACTTAAGCAGAAATGTGAGTACTAATGAGCATCACCAATGTAAGGATGGGAGTCTGTTCTTGACGGAAGTATTGTAAAATATAATTTGTCACTTGTTTTGGAAAGTATTGGCCCTAGTAACTTGGTGGGAAAATTCAGTAAAAAACTAATGCACAATGAGATCATATTCTTAGAAGAAACATTTCTATACAAATGTACACGTGCACACAAATTTTTAGCTAGTTTGCTAGGGGACTAAAATCTACATAACCCCTGAGGACCACTGCATAGTTAGTTGATTTGGAATAGCTTGCATTGCTTATGAAATTTCTGAACTTGTTTCCTTCTACCTCTTTTCTACCTTTCCTTGTTGAAGCAGATCCGTACAAAGGAGAACAGTAATAACATCTTTAAACATTTATATATACATTTAATCACCAGGACAAATCCCACTACTTCACGGGTTCAGTGGAATTTCCTGTCATTTCACTAAAGACTAATTCTGGTATAATACATTTATATAGAGTTGGACTGTTAAATGTTTGTGTGATGCTGTACTTCTAATAGTATACATTTCTGTCTGCAATAGCACAAAGATTTATTTCACTCTGCATGTGCATTTACTTCCAGTGAGTGCTTTTCTCCATACCTTTTGCCTGGTTATAACCAGCCTGCTTACACGGTGGCCACTGCTGCACTATCAAAGCATCGTCTTTTGATGCCAGTATTGCCTGTCTCATCACCTTTCCTCTTCCACTAGGTGCTGCAACTGAGCCTTCATTAGGTATGCAACATGCATCAGCTATTTTAATACACTGTATTTAATTTCAGTATTTACTACTTTTTAAACACATGTAGATGGAAAGATAAGTAGCAAAAAGAGGCTGACTACTGTCATGTGAGAATGATGAGTGCTACTTGATGAAAGAGGGATGAGAAGATGAGTGATGAGCGATGATGAACAACAGGAAACCTTTAGCTAACTTTCCAGTACTAATAGCTTGCTTATCCTTGCACCAGAGCATTTTAAAGAGTGTCTTGAGAACATAAATCCCTTCATTTTACTTGTTAAGAAACTGAAGTGCAGAGAGAGAAGGAGCTTTCCCCAAAATGAGACAGTTCAGTGCTCTCCATATTGTCTGAGACAGAGAAGTAACTATAAGAGCTAAAATACCAACCAATTCTACCTTTCATGTAATAATATTCTTAGCAGAGCTGTACTGGTTATTGTATCTGGTATGTGTCTGTGTTTTGAAAACAATGCCAGTCACGGGAATTTTTTTAGTTACTGCTGAGCAGTACTTACACAGAGCTGAGGCCTTTTCTGCTCCTCACAGACCCCACCAGCAAGCAGGCTGGGGGTACGCAAGGAGTTAGGTGGGTACACAGCCAGGAAAGCTGACCCCAACTGACCAGAGGGATATTCCACTGCATATGGCATCAGGATCAGCATTGTAAAATGGTGAGGAGAAGAAGGAAGAGGAGGACATTAGGAGTTACAGCATTTTGTCTTCTCAAGTAACCGTTACACCTGATGAAGCCCTACTTTCCTGGGGATTGCTGAGCACCTGCCTGCTGATGGGAAGGGGTGAATGAATTCCTTGTTTTGCTTTGCTTGCATGCATGGCCTTTGCTTTACTTATTAAGCTGTCTTTTTCTGAACTCAAATCATGCCTAACAAGCCTGTTCACCTTCTAAGACCAAGTAACCTGCTCAGTTGATGCCAAGCAAGTGGTGGATAATTGTCTATATGGATTTCTCCAAGGTATTTCATATGGCTTTCTATAGCACCTTCCTAGTGAAAATGACACATTACAGTCTTGATGAGTCTGCGTGGTAGGTAAAAACTGGCTCACTGACCACACCAGGAGGATGACTGTGAATATCCTGTCACCAGTGGGGTCCCCCAGCGGTATGAGCCCAGTGCTGTTCAATATCTTCATAAGTGATCTGGATGATGAAATCAAATGTACCATTAGGAAGTTTGTTGATAATACTAAACTGAGTAGAGAAACGGACACTTTGGAAGGGAAAGCCCTCCTGCAGGATGACCTGGATAGCCTGGAAGAGCAGGATAACAAGAACTTTATGAAGCTCAACAAGGAAAAGCCCAAGGTCTTTTACCTGGGTAAATATGATCCCGGGCTGCAGCACAGTCTGGGATCTACCTGCCTGGGGAGCAGCTCTGTCAAATGCACCTGAGGGTCATGGTGGACCACAAGCTCAGTATGAATGAACAGTGTGCAGCTTCAGCAAAGAAAGCCAACAGGATGCTGGGTTATATCAACAGGGGCACCACCAGCAGAGATAAAGATATAATTATCCCACTCTACTCAGCACTTTTTGGGCAACACCTGGAATACTATGTTCAGTTTTGGTTCCCCCTCTAAAAAAAAAGACGTGGAGAGGGTCCAGAAGAGATCCACAAGGATAATCAGAGATACAGGAAGCCTGTTGTGTGAGGAAAGACTGGGAGAGCTGAGCTTGTTCAGCCTAGAGAAGAGAAGGCTCCAGGGAGACCTTATCGCCATGTTCCACTATATAAAGGCTGGCTACAAAGAAAACTGAGATTTCTCTTTTAAAAGGAGTCACATAGAAAAGTCAAGGGCTAATGGCACAATTCAGTCCTGAGGACATTCCAACGGGACACAAGAGGAAATTTTTTCACAATGAAAACAATCAGCCAATGGAACAATCTCCCAGGGAAGTGACGGATGGTGGTTTCCCCAATAAGGGACAGTTTTAAGATTCAACTTAACACCTAGTCTAGGTCATACTTACCTAGAAAGGTGGGACCAGATGATCTCTGAGGTCTCTTTCAACCTGATATTTTATGATTCTGTGATTCAACTCACAAGTTTTCTCACTCTTCCAGTTCTCTTGGTCATCACAACAGTGTGGAAGTGAGCAAACAGCTGTGTGGGACTTAGTTGCCAGCTGGGATCAAATCACAACAATGACCCTCACTTTTCACATCTCCCACCCATCCCTCCCTTAAATTGCACTTTTCAAAATGGCTTTTCTCTTCCTTTCAGTAGTCTCCTTTCACCTTTTCAGCTAATGCAAATGAAACAGAACTAAACCATTTTTATGCAAACACCAGTAAGGGAGATAAATTATCAAAAAAAAAAAAAAGCTTTGGTGGAAGAACCCTACAAGCACTAACAGGACATTTGCAGCATTTTGCAGAATTCTCCCCCTGATATATTTAATAATGATCAGAAAAGAAGGGAAGAGGATCAAGTGGCAAAAGTGGATTTCCTTCACATTCCCCAGCCACTGATACATTATTTAGATACTTTCCTCCACAGCAGGACCAAGAGCAAAAGTGTACCTGTCTGTTCAGGAGTCTGGCATTAGAGACATTTTGCTGCCCACTTGCCTATTCCTAAAGCCAGCCTTGTTACAAACTTGCAAAAATCCTGGCTCATAATACTAGACTGTTCCTCCTCAATGCTCCAACAGTAGGTTTGGATATGTCTTCCTAAGGTAGATATGCTCCTCTGTACAGCTTCCAGATATGATCTATTGACTGGTCCTGGGACAACATTCAAACATGACATGGCTTCTTTCTGGTCCATCTGTGTGTGTTTCTTCCCATAGAAACCAGCATGCAAGGGAAGACAGAAAGATGACCTTTTCATTCCTAGATTTTTCTCTAATGCGTGTATGAATGCAGGATTTGGATTTACAAACTGGTCTTGCCACTTAAATATACCACTAGTAAACATGAGGAGCTTTAACAGAGCAAAACTCTCTACTCAGAGCCTTCAAAACCCTTTCCAAGCTGGAACTGGCAAGATACATGTTGTCCCTTAGCTCTTCTCACAAAAGGTTGTCCTCATCTGAAGTTGTATTCTCCTGAGTTGGTGGGGCAGAAGGTCTGGGGCACAATGTATGGCAAAAAGCATACTATGGAGGTTGGGTCCTGCAGACTGCTCTTAATTGGGCACATCTTGAAGGCCCTTGGCATTCTAAATATAAATCTGTATCTCCAAAAATGTGGGTCCTGTTGAAAAGTCCACAACAGTTTTAAGTCCTGTTGGCAAGATGCCTCTAAAATTATCAGCAAAGATTTCTTAAAATAAACAAGATTCAGACAGCTATCCACTTGCAAGTCTTTTTTACAGGCAATCTTTATGAGGTTTTCCTGGTTTTATTAATCTTTATCTTTGGTGATAGTGTACCTGACCAAAGTGTAGAGAAATAAAGAGTAAATACCTCTATTTTTTATCCCACCGCTTGGATTAGTTTGTCACAGCCAACTATTTCGTTTCAACAGAGTCTGTTCAGTTCTAATAAAAGAATTTTTATTCTTTAGAATAGTTGATTATTAAATTCCTTTTTCTGCAACAACAGTATATTTTACTGGCTTGTGCATCTGAGAGATATCTCTCCATATAAAAAAAAAAAGTTGCCTGCTTGTACATATAGGTGTTAATGTATGTACAAAAATTAGAAAGCTGCAGCTTTGGATAACAGCTTTATGTGGTCTTGGATTAGTAGATTTAAATCTTTTGCACATAAATATCATGTGGGCATTGTGATATTAAATATTTAATACAATCTGGAAATAGCTGGTGCTAAAATGAATAGTATATAAAGAAAAATATATGAAGTTACAGCTTAAACATAAAGTCATTACTTCCTATCATTAGACATGGTTACTTTGTGTGTCAAATGCAGTATATTACACTTGTATTTTCAAAACCAGCTTTATTCTTATCATAGGGCTACTAAGAAGAGGGAGGCAAAAGAGCATGATAGCTCTCCAGAGGTTTTATCCACACCTGTATTCCTACATTAAATTTGGCTTTGTTTAAAATGCATTTCTCAGTAATGTAATTTAAAAAAAAATAGAAAATAAAGGAAATACTCTATTTTCAGCCTTGAAAAACTGTAACCTCAAAAAAAAAAAATTAAGCAAAATACATACCTAATTACTTACAATATGTGAACTGTTCTGTAGCCAGAAAAGGAACTTATTTCCTCATGGCACATCAGAGTAAAAATATTTTTTTAAATGAATTTATAATCAATATAGCATTCCTGTCTAAAAGAAGTCAGACAGTTTTTGTTTATAGTTTCCACAAAGAGTGGATGTTTTCATCAAAGGCTCCTCAACACATAGAAACAAGCAATGCAGCAGATGCTACTGTGTATTCAGATTGCATTTAAATTTTGAAATAAAAAAATGAACTTTAGTTACACATTTTTTCTTGTCAGAAATCACCACTAAGCTCTTCCTCTGAGCCTCCCCTTCCCAGCCCTCCCAATGGGGCAATGGTTACTGTCTCAGGGAGCACTTGCTACATGTACACGAGTAGCTACCACCCAGAGTATTACGAACTGGTCCCATTTCAGTATTACAAACTAATTCCAGTATTACGAGCTGGTACTACAGGCCATTTAAAGGAGAGAATGACACAATAACTTATCTATAAAACAGAGAGGAATTAGTAAAAACTGTGCAATGCAGTGTATTCCCTCGCAAGTATTAGGAAGACTGATATACTGTTAAAAGTTCACTTATCTGGGACTTCATAAATCAGACCACTGCTACTTTCCCTGTACTGTCCATCCAAAGACACTGGAAAGAAACTATAGTAATAACCTATGGTTGAACATTTTTCCCCTATACAATCTAAAAACTGTGTTATACTGCCTCAAGCCTCATTTTGGACAGTGTCAAATATTACACTTTGGCACAACAGGGAAAGAAGAGGCAGTAGAGATATTTGATGTAAATAAGCAGGGATGAAGTTAATCATGCGTCTTGTTTGATCTGCAGATCTTACTGAAACTTCTTCTCTTTCTTGCAAGTCAGATTGGACTATGCACTGCATTGTGATTTGATGAAGACTCAGACCACAGCAAGGCTGGCCAGGTCAGATAGTAAACACAGTTTTAAACAGACAACTGCTACGAGTGCCCTGTATTTCCAGGGTAGAACTGGGTCAGACAACAGGATCTTTCCCAGAGTTACTGCTTTCCTCATTTAGTTCTCCACAGCCTCTAAACACATGACCTGAGCAATATTTCCAGTTGTGTTTCCCTGTACTTCCATCTCCTGCAGTTGCTTCTCAAGAAGTGACATTGCTTCCTCTCCTTTTGCTCAGAATTCCCCTAAAAGCTGCACTTTCTTGAAACTCTCTCTCACCTTCTTGTCTAGTTTTGGGTTCTGTTATTCCAACCTCCTCTCTTGGTTCACCAAGTTTCCCCTTGATCTGCACTCCATAGTAGTTTCAAAGTATAGTTACAGGCATTAGGTGGTGACTGCAGAAAGTGATCATTTGCCCAGAGGTAGGACGCCTGTCCCAAGGAAAAAGCAATTTCTACTTAAGGTGCCAGGAAATTTAGCATCCAATCAGAGGGGGCCCTCTCTCAATTTTCCTCTATTTCTCTCCCTGAGAAGAAGCAGAAAGGACATTTCATTCTTTATATTTTCAAGCAGAAGGATGATTATCAGCAGTTCTGCTGCTCCTCCCTAAAAGTACTTGAACAGAGGTATGGCACTGGCTTGGCTGACTTTTTTCAGATGTGTTAGTATGTGTGCAATGTGCTGTGTAAGCACTCTAGTAAACAGATAAACCAGGATATAGAAAATGTTCAGTAACTTGCTCCAGGCCATACGGCAATTCAATACAATGCTGAGAATTAAAAACCAGGTTGAAGTTTTTCAAACAGAAATACTTCCTCAGAGGAAAATAAAGCCTTTACCAACACTCCTGGGGAAAGTGAAAACTTGTGAGCTCTTGAAGCTCTTCATTTTTGCAAAGCAGTTCCTGAGAAATGATCGACTTAAAATATGGCCTGTTCCAGAACTCAAAATTCTTACCTAAAAGTGGAAACATATGGATAACCAGTTCAGCAGTATTATTGACTAATTTAAGCAACACCTCTGTTAAATACTGAAGACAGCACAATATGAGCATCTTGAAATTTTCATGGAAATGCTTTGCTGTTACTGGTGGGTTGTGGTTTTTTTTTTCTTTTCCTGAGAAGATGGCCCAAAAACACAGAGGTCACCACGTGTCTTGACTCAAGAAGAGGATGTGGGAATGATTTTCCTCTGGGTGCACAGGTGGCCTCAGCAGTGGTGGATGGAGTTTGTCCTGTCCCAGTCCCCACCCCAGTCCCAGTTTCCAGTTCCTACCCTGTACACAAAGCTCAGACATTCTCCACCTCCCCCATCCAATTTTTAACAAGAAAAACCATAATCCTTTGTATTCGCTATGGTTACTTCACCAACAATAAGTTTGGAAAACAGGCTCTACCTATATTGAGTGTATTTACACCAGGATGAACTCCCATAGCCAGAACAACAAGCAGCAGGCTTTCTCCTGCTGGGCAGCATGCATGCTGTGTTTGAGAGAGAGAACGTACCACAGCATCTTCTATTCTTTTGGGGTGCCTCAGGAGGCCCACCCCTTAATGAAGCTGAGGCCTTCACCCAGCCATAAGAGGCTGTTCCAGACAGATGTTTGACAGGCGCAGCCACAGGTGTAGGGCTGTCAGCTCTCAGAGAAAAACTTCTCCTCTGATCCTCTCGAGCAAGGGAGAGAAGCTGGTCCCTTCTGATGTGATTTCCCTCCAATATGAGAAGAGGTCTGGCTCCCTCGTAAAGCTAATGAGAGCACTTTGTGGAGGGCTGATGGTGATTTACAGCTTGCTTTTCTACTGTAGTAACATGCAAATAAAGCTAGAGTCTTGATGTTTCTCCAGTTTTGCATATTGGCAAAAGCTCTGGGTAAAGGAGCTTCTCAATTTTAAAGAAATGCCTTTTCTTAAAAAAAGGTAGCAAACCTTTTAAAGTTACAGCACATTTAGTTACATTTTAAATTAGGACTTTCAGACAGCATTCTTAATCAACTATATTTGTAGTAACAGGCTTAATCCGTTTAAAGTATGAAACAAAGATGCATTCTTTACATTTGGAAATAAATTACTGAACAAGCTTTATAGCAAATATAATTCAGTTCAACACTATGGCTTAATGAAGTAGCAAAAGAAATAAATTAAACATTCTCCAGTTAATTTGCCAAGAAAGTATACATATTTTGCAAAGGTAGTTTAGTCACTGACTCACAAACACTCTCTGGTAAGCTTCAATCTGTGAATTATACTTAGACAATTATGATGGCCATTTCTTTTCCTTTCAGTGTGGGCTTTAGCATCTTTTCAGACTACTTTAGCATCTCACGCATGGATTGTTGCAGTCCCCTCTCAGCAGTGCTCTGTCAGACACTCAGAAAGGTCACACCTCCATTCTGGGTTGAACCCCTCTATCCTTGTCATCTGCACCATATAACAAGTGGTCTGTAATGCCCAGAGCTATTCAGGCTATGCTTATGTAAGAGGAGACCACTCTGTCCATTTTGCTGGCATGTCTGTTCAGATCTCTACTGCTCAAATTCACAGTTTCTAGATGCCTGTCAATTAAGACAAGGTATTTTCCTGACTTTCATGAACAGTCAAACCCCCAGCACCTTGGCCTTCACAGCAATGGCTATAGGTGTAGCCTACGTGGGATAAGGTGAGTGAAAAAGAGTTTAGGGGCAGAAAGTCTGTTTAATATTACTAATGAGTTGTTTATGACTTTAAGATCTATAGATCCATTCGTAAATTAGATATTGGGAACTTCAGAACATTGGATACATACACATTTGGTATTTAAGAGATTATCCTGACACTCAAGATGTAAGGAATTAGCTTTTCAAGCAAAAGTATCTCTGTGTGAGACATTTTAAACACTATGTATATTGAAAAAGTCACATGGATGGGAGGTAAAAGAATGGAAGGACAACAAAACTTCTGGTATTGACTAAATATAGCTGCTTCTGTCTCTGTCGTGGTTTGTAGCTACAGCTGGACTTCTGACCTTCCTTACACACACCGCTGGATACTGTAATGAAAGAAGTTTTCTTCAGAAAGGAAGCTGAGATGAAAACAGTGGTGAAAAATGATGATGTGGCCTGGTGACTATGAGAAAGGGGTTTTTATTTTCTATGAGCTTAAAGAAAAACAAACAAAAAAATCCCTTAGTTCATATTCTTAAAAAAGCACTTTGGTCTTTATATTTATCAAACCGTGTCTAGTTTAAAATCTTCCTATAATAAAACTTCATCCCTGTACATTGTTGTTCTCATTCCATAACAAACAAGCAGATACAGTAAAAAAATTGAGCCTTTCACAGTAATAAAATTGACAACCAGCTTTATCTGGGAGAATTTGACTAAGGGGGAGCACAACAGTGCCACTCAGAGCTATCTTGCATTATGCTACGTTTCAGAATATATACCATCTGAAAATTAAGCAGGATCACAACATTTCCAGCTTTCAAGCAGAGTCTGAGCTATGGAAAAAAAAACAGAAATTAGTTTATATGAGAAACATATAAAAATGGTGCCACTCCAGAACTCAGAAGAGCCTTCTGAATAGAATTTGGGTGTTTATTTTTATGCTTTATCCATCTGTAGCAAAGGACAAGTTATACAAAAGGATTTGGGCAAAGCTCACTTTCCCTGGAAAGCAAACATAGCAACAGAAAAGCACTTCTCATAGGAGGCATACACAGGCTATAAATGTTTAGTGTGTTATTGACAATTATCTGTTTAAGACTGGGATTACTCAATGAGTAGTTCAGAAAATTTTGCATTATGGCTTAATTGCTTCAGTATCTAATTCATTTTTAAAATACCCTGCAGATGAAGAAGATAGGAAAATAGTGGATGCATGTTTATGAATGGGAATCTTACTCTACCTACCTTCCTTTCATTGAGATGCCTCATGTGTGTCTGAATCAACAACAAAAAAGAAAGATTTCTATAGCAGTCTATTCTTTTCCTCAGATCTAATTAGCTTGTTTGATTTTTAGCTTGCAAATTTAGAGTAGAGTTGGCTGTGAATTTATTGCCTTAGAAAAGTGATGGTAGGTGATATTTATTAGGTCTTTTTTGTACAATTGACAGTTAACTCACAAAGATTAACAAATACTCATGTTAATGCTTTGTTAACACATGAGATGCCTTTGATCCCAAAAGTATCACCAGAAATTGTACCAAAGATTCCTAGAGAAATGACATTTCCTTTATTGTAAAGGAAAATTATCTTGTGAATGGGTATTCTACAGATTCAGAAGGCTTATTAGGTAACTGCTTTATTCCCAGTCTGAGGCAAAATCATTTTCTATAGGAAGTTTTCCAGTGTAATATTTAATTATTGAGTCATTGGCTTGTACCACTTCTCTTGTGACTATTCCAAAGACTAATAGACTTACAAGTGAGGAAGTTTTACACATATTCAAACTGTATTTTAGGCCATTACACCTAATTCTAGTGCACTAAATAATTTCTTTGAAAGGCTGACCCTCTGAATATTGCAGACTAGATTCATCTTGCATTTAAATTATACATCTTTAGGTCTTCCAGCCTATCCCCATAACTAAGACTATTTCTCCAGTTCCCTTTTTCAATTTTTAATTTATTTCTATTAAGTTTGTAGAGTTAAAAATGAGAAATCTTTCTTTCAAACGATCAGTTGCAGAAATCACGTTAGAGCTCCCATCCATGTTTCTGCCCAGAGGCAGAGACCAGACATTTATTTGACATATCAACAAACCATTCTTAAAAAATATCTGAGGACATGGTTGGGCTTGAAAACATTGTATGGGTCTTCTTCTGCCCTATGTATTTGCCAATATCTTCCTGATAATGAAGTGAGGCCAGTATGAGAAAAGAGTCATTGCCTCTTTAGTCTATGACAAACCACTATTATTTATAAAGTACTAAATTAAAATAAACTTTTTAACACACATTCATGTCTAATGAACTAGTCTATAAAGGTAATACCCTCTTATGTTTTAATCCCTCATTAAAGGCCACTTAACACTAATTATTTGTATCATTATAGCACCTACCTGGCCCAATAAAAAATTAGGTATTTTGTGTAGTAGGTGCCTCATTCCAGCACTCTTTGCCATAGAGATTGTATTGCTCCAGTAGAAAAGCTAACAACAAATGGAAGTGGATTAAGATCAGGGGAAAATACAATAATGCCTTACAAACTAAGGAGTTTCTCATCTCAGGCTTTTTTTCACTATTCTCATCACAAAATGCATCATGGAATTTTACAAAGAAGAGCGCATTAAAAAAAAAACAAAGCTTATTTCATTTTAGTGGCATTTCAGACCTTGTGAAGATTCGCACTTCAGCAAGCAACATCGATAAATCTACCTAATATGGTAGATGGTTCCAAACCTCGTCCTCCTGATTTCCACAGGTAGCTGTTGGGAAAATCTGCCCCCAAAGATCCCCTTTTAGGCCTGGATGCTTTCAGACACAGTAGTCTCAGAGCATCCAGTGTCTGTGGCATTAACACAATTGCTATGTGATTTGTTTTAAATTAGCAGCTCCACAAATCTAGGCTAATCCAGAACTACACAGTCTCTAACACTGGAGTCCCTTTGGCTATTTGGACACGATTCTCATTTCTTCTTAAATGCCACTTCTTCTTCCAAAAATTCTAGGAAAGGAGAGTGAAACCGCATTATCTTAGCTCTATTTTTAACTAATATCCATTGGCTTAACCACTGCTCATCTTGAATAATTTAAAGCAGAGCTGAAAATCAATAGTACGAAACAGAGAAAAAAAAAAAAACTGAATATTTTCAATCACTCTATTTTCCTCCATCTAGCAGCAATCATATCAACAAACACACATAAAAAAAAAGCACCACTAATTATAATTCCTTCAGTTTTTTAAGTCACAGTCAATCATACGAACAAGAATAATTGACAATTGAGGGCTTATTCATGCCAGATCTCAACAATTTACACCCATTTCAGGAAAGCAATTATGCATATACTTAAAATTTAAGCAGTTGAGGGGCCCAAAGTATAGCAACTTTATAAGACTCTTGTAAAAGTACCTCATATGTTAAGGAACAGTCATCAAAAATCCTAGCCTTTAAATCCAGTGTTTATTAATCTCCATAAAATAAACTATTCAGATATATTTTATAAATGCAACATGAAGAAAAACTCACATATTTTTTTTTTTTGTCAACCGAAAGAAACCACTTTTCTTTTTAAACCTTGTTTTGCCTGCATACCAGCAACATCACTACTATATATATATATATATTTGCCTGTTTCAGCTAAGCAGCGTTCACGAGAACCCAAAATTCCTTCTTTCCCAGCCACCTCCATTAATCCGTTGCCCATTCTGAATTTCTGCTAACTAGATGGGAGCAACATCATCATGTCAGCCTCCCAAAGTATCACTGCCAGAAATCATCATACCAACAAGCTGGGAGGGAGAAGAGGTGAATGGGAGGAAGGTCACCTGCTGCAAGCCTTATGGCTGCTGGGTGTGCGGGGAGTAAATGGGGCTCCAGCAGACAAGAATGTGGCTGAGCTAGCTGCATCCTGCAGTGCAGAAAACTGATATCGCAGGGGCCATGGCAGTATTTGTCACTTACTACTCTCTGTAAGCTGTCACCAACAAGTATGTTGTCTACAAAGAAGCATGACTCTTTAAAAAGCCCTTGCAATTTGCCAAAGTAAAAGAAAAATATAACTCATATAAAAATTCCAGGTACTATCTTCTTTTTTCTGACTTCTATATCTCTAGCTGGTGGTCTTTGCATTTGTGCTTTTACTTAAAAAATGCCTCTTCAGAATACAGTCCATAGCAGTTCAATGACAAATGGAAAGGCATTTATTCAAGATTCTCTAGCATACGAGCACCACCTAATGAAGAAAACAGTATTTCTTTGCATAAAATAGAAAACAAAAACAACAAATCCAATTCTTTTTTAAAGTCTCTTTTGAGGACATGTATATGTCTGAGCCCAAATCCTAAATCTTATAATCTCTTTGGAAGGGTTACATCAGAGCTTCTAATCTTATTTGCAGAGTATGCCAACATCTACTTCGCTTAAACACATGGAAATTTGAAATAGAAAACTCAAGAAAAAGTGATTTTATCACCAAACTCTTTTTGTGATAGTACTAACAACCTTTAAAATATGATGTATCCATCTCTGACGTACCTTTTTAGGCTATCAAGACAAAATAGCTTGGCTGACTTTGTTTTTTTTCAGAAGCTGTAAGGCAACCACCTGACCCACACTATTGTCAGTGGTAAAAATTCCCACGATTCTACCTACATGAGATTTTTGTCTTAGAATGTCCTTTAAACCACCTCAGAATTTATTTAAATGAAAGTCTCATCTCATACATCTGAGAGCATATTAAATGGAATGCCATTAATGTTCTGCGCCTTTTTAGTTTCATACTTAACATTGACAATAGATTTTTCTATGAAGAAATGACTTAAGACACTGATAGAAATCAACTAAAATGCATACAGTATTTTCCTAAGACAACCACCTGATAATTTTGATCTGTAATTATTTGTGTTACTGCATTTCATATACAGCATGTTCTGGAAAAATGCAAGGCAGAGAGAGCTTGCTGAACAAAACAGTCCACATAAAAGTTTTATTTTTTTGTTTCCTTGTTTCTAAGACATTATAATAAAAAGATGGAAGTAAAACCAGATTAACCCATTTGGTCAGCTTTAATCAATTTTTTTTTTTTTTATTAAATTCCCAAAAGTTTAATGTCTGCCTAATCTTGAGTGATAGCCCTAATCAAACTTTTTGTTGCCTCATTCTCCCAGCATCTGAAGAGTGCTTAAAAGTAAGTAGAAATGATGCAAAGGGAATCCCTATAGCAGAAATTAAGAAATAAAATACAGGGATTAACCTCCAGCCTTATGTGCCTTTATCTCTTCTCTGCCTTGCAACCAAAGGGAGACTGTTTAACCATTAAAAAAGATTAAAGGTATTAATTAGACTAAGAGATAGAAACCTATCACCCTTCTGTCAGAGCAGACAAGAAATAAACCTTATTCCAGATTAAATTAAAAAAAAAAATCTATATTTTTAGAATTTGGTCAAAACAAAAGTCCTGTTGATCAGCTTTCTGCACTCCTATTGTTGTGTAAAAGATTAAATAAATGAATCTGAAACTGAATAAACATTTTGATGAATCTGTGCATGAGGGGCTGAACCACTACTTCCTCCTCATATCAAAGTAGCAACACTGCATGCAAAGAAATATAACTCTGTTGGGATTTCATAAATCTATGTAAATAAAACAAGGGAAGAAGAATAACGGACAACCCCCAGAAGTTGAACTCTGAATTGCCTTTTACTTTTTTCTCTCCAAAATGAAGAAAATATGCAGTATATTTAAACTATGTAAAAAGCATTTTAAATGCTCTTTGTGGCAGCAAAAGATATTATACCAAACTGCAGCTATATGCCATGTTTAAGGACAGATTAGACATCTTTTAGAGTAAGTTGTCAGCAGAAGATTACAAAATATTATTCAAGACAGAAGACAACTGGTAGAGAGAGCATAATTTTATCCAAGAATAACCCATTTTTTAATTTTTTAAACTTGTGTATGATTCTTTTCTTAAGCCTCATGGATTAAAAAAAATGCAGGTTTCAATCAGACATCCTTATAAAAAGAAGAGATGTTAATAAAATACATTCGTCTCATCATATGTTAAAGGTGACCCTGTTAGAAAAATAGATTATGATGAGGTTTGAAAATTATAATGGGCTATATTAAATAGCTCTATTTGAAATATGTTAAAGTCAGCTGCTAAACAGCAAATTGAAAAAAACTCTATTAAAGGTCACAGTCAAAGAAATACTTTGGACTCAGTACTAGTGAGTGATAAATCACTGCTTTACCGAAAAGTGCTTTTTATGTGTATATATATTCACACATATGTATTCACACACACAAATACTGAGCACAGACTCACAAACAAAATATTCATACTTAACTACCATTTCATTTTTCCTGACTTAATTTGGTCTGTACCTAGAGTAACCATCCTGGGAGAAAGTATACTGGATTCACACTGTTCTAAGTGGCAAAAATTTGGCTACCAACATTAAATGCTGAATATTTATTTACTTATTTAACAGCTAATCAGACAACATTTTCAGAAAAAAATAAAGTAGAAAGAAGCAGAACACAAGAAGGACTGATTCCAGTGCTATTTAGCTACTGAATGAATCTCAGTATTTTATGTACATGAAATACCAATAACTGAATGGGAACGATCTTTCTTAAATATTGTGGTTTCCAAACCAGACAAGCCATGTTCTATGAAATCACTGCAGCATAATTTGAAACTGTTTGCGAAAAAAAAAAAATCCATTTGCGTGGATTTTGTTGGGATAATATTTTTTAAGATACAGATTTGCTCCCATGGCTATATGCCCTGACAGATGAACGTAAAATTAAGCAACAAATTTCTGCAACGGTCTTGCTGTAAACATTAAGCATAATTTTATTAACAGTCTGAGAGAACAGCGGTGTGTTAACAACTTTAATAAAGGCATTCAAATCCTGATATGGTAACTTTTTTAACTTACAAGGTTGGTCCTAAAATGTGTCAAGAGGAGATAAGTAAACACTGCTGCTGATACACAGAGTTGCAAAATAAAATGTAAATTTATAAAAACAAACCAAAGTTATTAGTTTCAGGAATATTAGTCAAACAAGCATTTTTGAAGGTAAATATATTTTGCTTGAGACTTTACAGGCCACACTACAAATCTTTCACAAGTGATTATTTTTCTTCCACAGATATATGCAGAATAATACTTTGGGTCTTTTTCAGTGTTCTGAAGCCTCTGACTAAGGGCAGAGTCCTGGTACTCTGTGCAATTTTGTGCACACTCTTTGTCGTTGAAGAGCATAAAGTCCAAGAATTTTTGTCTGTGCTCTCAAAGTTCCCTATAAAAAAAAAAAAAAACCTCATTAAAATATCGTTATATTAAGATTACAAGACTTTCCATGCAAAGCCAGGATGCCTTCTTCATCTCGTTCTTAGACATTTGCCTTGCCAGTTCCAGCAGCTCCAGCTCTTCCACTGGTGCATATGGAGACACTCAGTGCCTTGAGTTGCTCATCTCATGCTGAAGACATCAGTCCCATTCTCCGCTTCAGAGCCCTTATTCAAAATGTCCCCATCCTAGTCCCAGCCTCCTTTTTCAGGCTGCCTGTGCTTGCCAAGGTCTCCCTTGATATCATGTGGGGACGAACCCTTTGAGACACCATCCCTGTACCCAGCCTAGCTTACTGTGGCCAGAGCTAGAACTGAGAGCAAACCCCATGACAGGAAACTCTGGCTCCTTATAGGCAACACTGCTGGTGAAATCCAAGCTTTCTTTACTAACTATGGGCGAGTGTTCAAACTGCATTTTTCCAGCGGCACACAAATTGGCGAAACACAAGGCTGACAGAAAGCACAGAAAGCTCCTCTCTACTAAATGCCTTGCTCCAAAGCAGAAGGATGTTTGAGCTTTACAAAGAATAAAGTACCAGAAATTTCCTTTGTTTTCTTGTATAGGGTTAAAAGGTTATTTCTGCTGCTTTTCAAACCTGCTTACTGAAAATAACCAGAACTTTTTTGAGAGGAACTTCAAGAGAAAGAGGCAATAAAAGGAAAGAAATCTGCTGGAGCAAATCCCCATTAGGGAAAATTGGAACCCATGCACTTAAAATATAGCAAGCTGAAACATTTGTTCACAATATGAATTATACTTAATACAAAATATCAAACAACCCAACATCTATGTGGATGTTCCAGCACCTATGTTGAACACTCAAGGACAGTGCCAGTCTGCATTGGCTCTCTCTCTAGTACTCCAGGGCCAGGGCAGGGGTATCACCATGACTCCAGACAAGGCTACAGCTGTTGCAGAGAAGCTTTAACCAACCTATTACTATGTAATAACACCAGCCAGAAATTTGTGGATGTCCTCAGATCAATATTCGTCTGCCCACCAGCATTTCTCATGAGTAAATTATTCTAGGTGTTACCACACAAGTCAGAGAAGAAGTTTTACGGTGAACCAGAAAAGCAGGTTGCAACACTGGGGTCATTTTTAGTATGTAAACACCAGATATCGCATACATGTTAAAAGAATGATTCAAAAAGAAAATGTACACAATAAAAACAGTGAAGCAAAATACAAGTCTTCCCTGTGAAGGTTAGCAGTCTCTCCCATAATCAGGGGCTTTCTATGGACTTTTTATTGGGTTAAAAAAAATCATTAAAAAAATCAGATAAGATAGGGAAAATACCTAACTTACTATAAGATGTACAAGAGTCTTTTTACTTCAAATGTGAGAAGCAACTACAGTGTTCTTCATTGGTATCATAAAGAGCTCTTTTCTTGATGCATCTGTGCACATAGTGCAATAAGTTGTGTCTCTTAATAAAGCTGCATCTTTCTCAAAAAAGTCCACTGAAAAACTGATATATGAGAAGTCTTCCATCCTTCACACAAACTATGAGCCTTCTTTTGTTCATAAACATTAGGGGGTTTGGTTTATCTTCCATGGGACAAGATGTTTTCATTTCCAGGTATCAAAAGATTTACAAAACTAACCCCTCTCAGTATTATCATCTTTAAAAAGGGAATAGTAGGATTCCACTGTGCCTTCAGAAGACTATAAGAAAGGCTGAGTATGCAAAATAAGGCACAAACCAAGTTTTAGCTCTTTAGCTGTTTGTCTTAAAATTTAAAACTGAGAATAGGATATTGGGGCTGACCTGTAGATGAAATATTGTTGTGAGCTTTCCAGGCAGGGGAAAATAGTAGATCTAAACAAATTTTCATACATTTTTAGTGGGAATTTACAAATGCTGCAAACTTGTTGTGTCTTGGTCCGAACCAAATTAAAATGGTTGAGTTACTAAGGAAAATACTCAAAACAAGGTTCATAATTGATGTTCTAAGGGAATGCTGGCTTTGGAGATCACACTGACTGCCCCTGTAATAATGTATTTCAAATGTTTTAGCTGAATAATTGCTTCAAAGAACACAAGAAAATATAATTTTTGAAGTGCTGGTTCACCTGACCATTTTAGATGAACGTAACATCCAAAGCATTTTAGATGGCTCTCATTTCCAGACTGAGATGATCAAAGAATTTGGCACATAGCCTGACTCTTCCTTTACATACACTGTACACAGTATAACAGCATTGATTTCAGTGCTGTTACACCATTGTTTTAAGACTGCACATGATAGGAGAGTCAGGCTTAGCATGTATACCATCCTACCATCATGCTTTATATTCCTGTCCACCGTTCTCTTTATGTATGAGCTACTACCTCATGGTTCTCATGGTCCATTGAATTTTGAATTAAAATGATACAATTGTGTTGCTGCATTTGCATGTTCTTGCACCTTCTAATTTTAAATTAAAACAACACCCTTCCACAAGAAAGAAAGGCAGCAGCATTTTTCAGACATGAAAAGCAGAACGAATCCATTCTAATTGTAATGAAATATTCAGGTGACTTAATCACATCGCTATTGTCCTACATGATAAGCTTATCTGCAGCATGCAAACTACACAATATGAACACTCAGGAAACTACCAAAATCTTGACTGTACTCCTCTAGAACATCTTTCTCTAATCCCCTACTTTATATCATGGCCAAATGCTCATCTGACCAGCACTTCAGATGAACTACTTGGCTCTTCAAACAAGGCTGTAGGAGAGCTACAAGATCTCATTTCACTCTGCCTCCCTCAGATTCTATGGGGAGGACCCCAGCAGGTCATAACCTGCTCCCAGTTTCCTCTCCTACTTTCAGTGACTTCTACTGGTGTCTCAAACTCACCCTTCTCCTGGCATGTGCAAACACAGGAGCAAATCAAACCCTGCACTGTGACCATTCCCAGCCTACCAGAAAAAGCATGCTAAGCACAAGCAGTATCTGCTCAGCTCTGAAAGTGCTGTGCCTTATTGTGAGCTCTTCAAGCTGCAGACAGTTGATAACAATAGGACTTAATTGTGTTTTTAAAGAGTGCAGCTATCTATGATCAGCAGGTACAGTAGAGAGATTTAAATTCAAATTTATACCAATGCACCTTTGTGAAAAGGTACATCAGCCTACATGTGTGCAAGACACTCAGTCTTAGGAAAAGAGCTTATTCTTAAACCTAATTCTAACTCAATGAACTTTAGTTCATGAGAACAATATCATTTTAGCAATAACCTGAATTTATTGCCCTAGAAATATAATATTAATAAATATCACTGACGAATGTGATCGTGCATTCAGAACTGCTAGCTGATCATGTTTAGTTACCGAAGAACATTTCACTATGTTATGGAGTACGGGCTGTACTGTCTATTCATTTAAAAGCCTTTTCTTTCCTTCTCCTCACAGGATTTTGAAACATCTGAATATAAATATTGGCACAGCCTGTCATACACAAAATTTTGGCTGTTGCCTATGCTGTGTAATAGAGACATTTAACTTAGTGTAAAAAACAATATTGTAACATTTCAAAATGCTTATATATTTTTTATTATCTTGTCCCCCTTTGTTTACACACATTCTTGTATAGTCTGTCATTCATACAAATTTGCCAGGTTTCAACATGGGGCTTATACCTGTGCTTGGTCTATCTTATGAAACGAAAAGCAGCAAGAAATAGTCTGGCACAGATGTACAGAAGCCATTTATAGGTTCCACCTTAATATCTGATTTGGTGCAGCTCCATAAAAACTGAATGCACATCCCAGGCCAATAGGCCATCTCATTTTCAATAATCACAAAGCCAGATTAAGTGCCCTCTCAGCTTTTTCAGCCTTGCAATTCCAACAAAGCCTCTTCCTATGAAGGTAAACTGCTGCAGTTGTTGCCACAACCCTAGGCCACTTATTGTGATGCTCTTTAATTTAAAAAATAAATAGAAGCTTTTCATGCAAACATTTGCCAAATGGGATAAGATCACCTGCAGAAATGGCTTTTTATGGGGAGGCTTCTGAGGTTACTGAAGTAAGGTTTGGGCTACATTCTTCACCTGCTAACTTACCCTTAAGGAAGTCCTACGTGCATGCTTCATCTAAGAAGAACTCGGAGACGAGATCATTAAGATAGTCTAACATAACAGTCTGTCATTTTCTTCTTTTGCTTTCAATTGCCAAATATTATACCCTTCTTTTGTTTTTATACATGAAATGAAATTAACTGTATCTGTAAGTTTTTTTCTGCAGGTCACTGTGTTTAGTTGATAAGGCAGAATTTTCCTGCAATTGGCTTCTGAAATGTCATATGACAAGTGATTTAACCTCCCTGAGATACAGTCCCCATATATGTACAATGGGAATACTGCTACTGATCTGCTTTCTTAATTTTTTTTTATCATTATGTAAGAAGGAGGTATTAACAGGATTAATAGCCTTTAAGGGACAGAACTGACTAGTCAGATCCCCCATATATTGTAGGCCATGATATACCCTGCCAGGCTCATTTGTTCTGAGCCCAAGAACCTGTGTTAGACAGCTACCTTAGGACTTTGAAGGACGCAGAACCTAACATATCCTTGGAAATTTGTTCCAGAGCTTATTAACACCTTACTTTTACCCTGTTATTAATTTGTATCTCATACTAATCTGAAATCATGCTAAATCCAAGTGAAATCATTAGTTCTCACCTATCCTTTTTTCTGACAGATTAAAGGCCCCTTTTGTAGCTGGTATTTTCTCCTTGCCAACCTCCTTACACAGTGTAATCAAGCAATTTCTCAGTCTTTTTTTAGGTATTATTATTATTATTACTACTGCAAATGGAGTCAGACTGAAAATCTCAGCCTGAACACTGAAATCCTGTGCTTAAATACAAAATGAGAATAGTATAAGGTATCAGCAGTGCTAGCTCTCCTGCAGTGCCCTGCCAATGTTCTTTAATCTTGATCAGGAAAGACCACCTGCAAGGCTAAGCTGATAGTCTCATTCTTCCTGTCCATTCATTCCTGGGTCGCTGAGCTCAGTCTGCCAACATGGGTATCAATTAGTGCAAAAAACATCATGAGAATTTCAATTAAGCTGTGCTAGTGTCCCTGCACTTAAAGGACTGTTTGTCAAAATTGTGCAAATTGAGGCAAAAAGCTATGGTCTGTAATTAAGTCTGTTCTTTTTTACCCTGAGACCAAGTATCTTTCAAAAAAAAAAAAAAAGAAAAGAATTAAAAATTAAATTACTTTCAAAACATTGGGGAAAAAACACAGGACAATCAAAGATGCTGCTATTCCCCTGACTTAAAACTCATCTTTTACTTTTAAATGACATATCATGGGCCATTAGTTCATAATATGAACTACTGCCTTTGGACATTAAGAGCAATAAAAAAATCCTACTTCAGAGAAATTCTTGTTCAGGTTACTTTTCTTCTTAAAAAGATTTTTAATTTGTGGACTTTGTGTGCAGTTGTCTCAGTGACACTTGCAATGATTTGCTCTGTGTTGTTCTGAAACAAATGTATGTACAAGTCATCATGTGAGATCTGTACACAGAAATCCTGATGAAGGCCAAGGCACATAAAATTACACAGAAATATTTATACCAAATATGGGCAAATTTAAATATTTTCCCATCTATCTGAACCTGAATGTGGTTTCTGAATCTAAATTCAGATGAAGAATATGCTGAGATCTTCCAGTTCCTCATATTATAAAAGGTCAGACCCACCACACAGTCCCTTTCAAGAGCGTTTACACTCACACAATAAAACAGCTTCTACAAACATGTTCATTTATAGTTTGACAAAGGCTGGTTTTGACTCCATTCAGGTCAGAGCTCACCCCAAGAATTGCAGTTCTAGGCGATTAAACTCCACAATCTAATATGAGATGGATGGTAAATGGCTTTCATGGCAAACTCATTGTCTTCCATGAGGTCACCTCACAGACAGTCAAAACTCCAATGTTTAGGTATGTTCTTATAGATTACCTAGCATGTACACCCAACTACAAGTGAAGCTAGTACTCTTCCTCTAAATAGCTTAAGATACATTTTTTTAAAAGTTAGTGGATTTCTTTTTAAACACATCAGCTCTTTCGGGGGACAACTCTGGTCTTTTTAGTTTATATCTTACAACATGGGCTACCTTCTTCCTTTTTATAGAACTTTATATCTATATTGCAAAACAAAAATATGGAAATTTACAACTGGCCTTAATTTTTGACATCTTTGCAACTTTACTTTTACTAGCTTGCCAGATCATTGGAATTCTGTTGTCATATTATCACAGCTACTTGTCACAGAACATCTTACCCTGGAAAATAATGAGTTTCAAAATAAAGATGAAAGAAAATTTTCTTCTGAAAAGCTTTTCTGTGAATGCACTCTTTACTTTGGAAAAATCATGTTTCAATGGCTTTCCGTTGTATCCCACAAAGGTAAGATGTCACAAATGCCAAATCTGATTATTTTCATTACAGTGTTCTTGCCAGATACCACAGGAGAACACTGGAAGGACTCAAGATTCACCCTCTTGCATACCAGGTGTTCAGACAGAGCTCAAGGTCTGTTTGCTGCTCAGCAAAATTACGGAATCCTCAGACTTTACTAAGGAAAATTAAAGATTTTAACAAATATTTACCAAATCCAACCCCCCTGGCTATAGAACCACGTATGTATAGATTTAGTATATCCTTAAATATATACTTCTCCAAGTTATTTGGAAAAAAACTACATGAGAACGTAGTATGAACTAGTATGAGCTTAGCCTTTTAGACCAATCAAATACTTACCAAGGGTTGACAGCACCACCAATTATGAGTAAACATTTCAATTTCAAGAACATGAAGAAAATGTTAAGTCTATATTCTACTAGCATGCTCCATAAGGCTCTCCTCCATGATAACTGTCTGGTTTTAAAAATATTTTTTTGCTGGCTTGCTAATAAGGCAATCTTTTATACTTTCAAATCAGTATTGGAAAGGACACTAAAACATTTTTGAACAACACATGAAAATCCATTCACTAAACCCAGGCATATATTATGTAATAGAATATGCATGGCCTAGCTTCATGCATTTTAGAATTCCTAAGTTTCGTGGGATTTATTAGACTACATAAGGGCTGAAAGAAAGCTTTCAGCTAAGTACTATGGTTCAAGAAGGCTGATAATTACATTTTGTATCTCTTGAATGGGACAGAGCACTGTCCAAGCACCCAAATGCAGATGATGAGAACCATAGATGGGAACCACAAATGCAGAAGGCAAAAAATTTGAACTGTGAGGCTACATAAAGACATTTCTACATGATCTCTGCATTTATGGTGCTACCTTCTTCTGGGTCATTAAATGGAGCAAACAAAGAGAATATCCACAAAAATCTCCCTTGCCAACCTTCCAGATTTCCACATAAAAATCTGACCAGGCATTCAAGCAGCTTTAACCTCTGCCAAGACCTCTTGAAAACTCTAGGATCTTCAGCCAACAATCTACAAAGCACAGAGACGGAGGGGGCTAGAGAGGGGGGATTGATAACTAAATGGCACCGAAGCTTTCAGAAAGATACCCAAGTATATCTTTGCTCTTGCACATTTCATTTAATTCTCAGATGCAAATGTTTCTTATCATAAAACCATCTGACCTCTTTTAAGCACATACAACAGCCTGCCATCAAGCGGAACCTCCCTAATCCGCTGTTGGCCCCATTCCTCAGCTTCACTGTAGCCAGATTTTACTGCACTGTGGCCAGACACAAAGTGGCCAAGTCCCAGAATTGAAATCCAGCAGCAGGAGAACCACAGGAGTGCAGGGGATGCCTCTGGTGGCACACTCAGCAAAACAGAAGGATGAATTTCTATCTACCTCCAATGCTCCAAACCATGGAACAGGTGTCTCTGGGGCAACATGGTGAGTGCAAATTACACTCAGCTCTGGCAGAAATAACGATTGCCTTTGAACAACTTCAGATACATATCCAAGAGGAAGCTAGCATCTTTCAGCATAATCTGAGATCAAAATACAAAATTCTTAACAGTATGGGGCATCACATGCATTTGAGAAACCCCCTATCAAGTTTCAGTTCAATAAACTGATGAAGGGATTACAGTGATATAGCTGTAATGGCGGCCCTTTTTTTGTCTTTGACAGGTATGGTGCTGCTAATATTTTGCATGCTAATAGCTGACAGCCAGCTATGTACTGCTTAATGAAACAGGCAGGACCCAGACTCCTAGGGCCTGGCACCCGCTAAGCTATGCCAAATAATCTGTAGCTGACAGGAGGAATCTGGCAGCTATGGTCCACCACTGATCATTTTATCTTTAATCCAATTTTAAAGATACAGTTATTTTTGTGAAAATTTTTCCATTTTATACAACAGGAGTAAAATCTTAGTGTTTAATGTGGGGAAAGCACATAAGCATGTGGAAGAAGTTTGGAGGGGTGTTGTCTCAAGTATAACAACTCAGGCACACATGAAGTAGGGTATGTATGTGTATAAAGACAGCAAAATCTCAGACCTGAAAAACATTTATGTGAGTGCAACTGCCAGTAGGTGTGGAACCCATTCAGTTCTGCCTCTGTGTCCAATGCAAGTGCTAAAGATTTACAAGCACAAAAGATATTTCCCAAATCCATAATGTAGAGATGTCTGATTACAGCTACAGAAATAGGAGCAGGAGTCACAAGCTGTCACACACCTCCAGCACTCTCAGGACTGTGTTAGAAACGCCAAGGTTACAGCTTGAACCAACACTTGAAATAAAGCTCAGAGAAAGAGCAAACCCAGTGCAAACAGGGCTTGAAGCTATGAGGAAAAAGCTGTTCTTCTTCTGTTTGGTGCCTACTGATTCAGGAAAACATAGATTTGATTGTCCTTTAAAACTAAATGCACTCAATTATCAATAGCCCCTCTGAATGGAAACAATCAGTAAGACCCTGCGTATTTTATCATCTCCTGAGACAAAAAAGACTCCTGAGAAAATATATGCTAATTCATTAAATATGATCTCTGAATATTCATATCATGCCTGCAATGATGTATGCAGAGATTTTTATATAAGTTATTGTCATATTCATTTACAAGCCACCCACCTGAAACAGATAATCAATGTTAGTAGACATTTTGTGTGCTTTTTGTATTTATCTGCAGTTCGAGATCACAGGCATCCCACCCCAAGATTACTTGGCACCTCTATTTGCAAGAATTTGTTTTCATTTGCTTATAATTTGGTCCATTTTCATTCTATGGGCTGGAAGCTTTGTAGTCAGTATCTACTTCAGCCTGAAAATCTAGGATTTACTGGGAAACTTCAACTGAAATAATAATTTGGTTTTGAACAGGGAAAAAATACCTTTTTGTCCTTGTGGAACACAGCTTCTCTTTGATAGTTGTAGTGGACCATATACTGGCACAGGGACTTGGAATCAGTGATGACATTGTATATTTAGCTTTACAGAACTCATATGAGGGACTTCCTTGTACTGTGATTACTGGTGGATAAACCTTAATGGCCTGTAATTAAGGCCTCTCACCTAACATGAAGAACCTAAAAGAGATACAGCTTGCCTGACCTAGTTGTCCCAGATCCAGTAACATGAAGAACCTAAAAGAGATACAGCTTGCCTGACCTAGTTGTCCCAGATCCAGTAACAGACAGTGAGGAAGGATGGCCAGTTCTCAAAGGTTATTCATTCTAGTGTAAGTCAGGTGTCTAGTGCAGGTGGGTTAAATTATCTTTGCCAGGTTCCTTTGTTTTGCACTGACTGCCTGAATAACCAGCATTTAACTTCTAGAAAATCTGAAAGACGTACAGCTTATCATAATCCAAATGGTAATAGTGGCCTATGCTACATTCATTCACTCAGGTCTTGCGCAGATGAATTTCTCTTCCATGGAAGCCACAAACACAGGCATAAATGAATAAGATGAGCTAACCTACTACCATGACATTGAATTCAGAGGCGCTTCCCACCAAACTTAGAACCTCAGAAGCACTGCATGCCGTCAGCAAGGTCTCTTTGTGACAACTGTTCATAGATTTTCAGGCAGACATCAAAGAGCTAAGAGGTTGCTATAAAAATCAACAGAATTATATTTTTAACTTTTTTACGTCTCATGACTCACTTTTATATTTAAGCCTTCTGGGATCCCATTTTCCAGCTTTTTCCATACAAAAACCACGAAGGATTTTTTTTTCCCCTACTTAAAAGCTGATATTTTGATGATTTCATGTTGCTGTCATAGCATGAATTTTAAAAATGCGTATACAGTTTCTCTGAGAAAACTATGAATGGGTCAGTTTAATTCAATTCCTCCTATAAACAACAGTTAGAATTCTCTTTTTTTTATAACAAGCTCTGTTTAGTAATTGCCTTTATTTATAGCCTCCTCACAAAATCTTGAAAACCAAGTCAACCCCTACTGAATTCCCTATCTTACGCACATGTTTGTTTCAAATCTTCTTTGGTATTTGCTCATTTTCATAGCTGTCCTATCCTGACTAAGATGAGCAGTAACTGCAGTATCAATTACCTGGTAAGTAGTTAGAAAACAAAAGAGTTTGGGCTTTGCAAAACTTTAGTGGTATCTTCCAAAACCATCCATTTGCTTTTTAATGAGAACATCCCCAACCTCCTTCACAACACTGATGTCACTCAGATCTGACACCATCAGGATTAGATGGAAAATACTGATACTGAATTCAGTGTTTCATATAAATCATTAGTATTTGCACACGTCTTCATATATTTGGAATCACTCCAAATGCCTTACGCACATCAACTCCAACCACAATGGAATGATCAACATTTCCTGTAAATATAGCCTATCTGGAAATATTGAATATTCAAAATATGAGGTTTGCAAGCTCCATAACTATAAATAGGAAGTCTATGTGGCGTAGTTGCAAGAATTTCCTCTGAAGATCCCTAAAGTCTTTTCCCCCACTGAATCTGGAAGACTGGATTCAGAAAATAAAAGCAATGGTAACTTTGCTAAAATTTCTGGATGATTTTATTGAAGAAACAATCGAGAAAGCCCGAATACCAAAGTTAGGAGCTCCGGAAGCATCTAAAGAAGACCGAAGATTCTCAAAATCTCAACATCTGGTCATGTCAGAGACTACAAAGAATGGGTGTAGGGAATAAATTTAAAGACAGTATCAAAATAAAACCAAAGCAAAACAGAAGTAGAAAGCTATATAACAAATGTAAAAGAACATTATGTTTCTAAAAAAAAAAAAAGAAAGCCAAATAAAGAAAGATGCTCTCTACATAAAAATTAATGTGTGGACAGATCAGAAAACCTTACTAAAAGTTTTTTTTTTACAATTATGAATGATTGCCCAAAGGAATTTTTATATGTCAGTTTTATACTTCCGTATGTTAAATGAAGTGAAACCACTGAGACCTCAGGCAGCTAACTGCATCACCAGGCAAAGATAGAGTTAGTAATTTCCTTTTTTATCTGGACAGTAAAAAATATTGCTGTGCCACCATAACTTATAGCTTGTGACAAGGCAAAACTTTATGACTTCTGGATTTCTAAGTGTGTTGGGAAAAGTCCAGTGTATCAGAATCTTTTTCTTTTAATGTAGTGACTTGAAGATGAAGAGTAAATTAATGGATTAATGCAGTTCCCCATCTATCTCTTATTCTCAGTATTGATTTTGGAGTCCCATGGAAGGCAATCTGAACTAGTTACTGCCTAAAAAGGAGAGTTCAGCTGGGGTAACTCAGAATTTCAAAAGCAAACTGTTCAGATTTGATAATAAATGAATAGGACAACATTTCTTTTTCTTTATTCTAAGCCTACACTACAGAAAAAACAATCCAACCCTCTTCATCCTCATTTCACTAAGGACTGGAAGACTGATGAATAGAAGCAATCATCCAAAAGCACCACTGTCAGTCTAACTCTGCAATTTCGGTTGAAGATCTTTCCTGTAGGCTACAACAATACTGAGACTGGGTTAAAGAATTTGTCTTAGGCTCTTTTTATTTTTGTATAGAATGCTATCTCTATGGTATCTCTGCACTGCAAGTATAATTTCCTCCCAGACACAGGGGTCTTTCCAGTCAAAAATTTGCCCCTGTGGAGCTGAAGGAAGCTGTAATAATTTCTTGGCTAAATAATCACAGATAATGCAACTTACTCTGAAAGGAGAACTTTCTCTTTGGCATTGTCCACTATCTGTAAATCTCAGATGTTTATTCATTAGGGCAGTGATTAGAAACCCAGTCTTCCAGGCAACAGGCATAGTCATTAAGCTATAGTATCTGAATATCTACAATGAATATTTTAAGCATTTTATATTAAGTAGATTAGCTTCACTGAGAGGGGATGAGGGATTCATCTTAGAGCATGCTATTGTGTGATAGCTGGTGAATTCTTGATCTGGTAGAAGATTTTCTGCTGGGAGTATAATATGTGGCTTCAAATCTGTGTTCCAAAGCAAGAGGGAAAAGAAAATGAGCCTGTGTATTATGCATGAGTGTTCCATGCACTGGGCTGTTGAGCATTTGAGATGGGTTGTTGGGTTTTGTTTGTGACCCAAGTTGGTAAAGACATCCTGAAATATTTTATTATATCAGGACTTGCCAAGAAGATCAGGAAAACACACCCTTGGCTTCTGAATCTTTCTATAGTTCAGACACTGAGCAGTTTGCTTGAAAGGGATCATGCTAAGCAACAGAAATGAAGGCCACTAGGAATTCTCTGCCTAAAGTCTCATGCCAAGGCATCTGGGTCACCAAGAGGGTTAAGCGGTAGTTGAGCATCAGTTTGGAATTAGGTGCTTACATGTGTGTTAAGCTGGGATATTCTAAGAATGAACTCTTCCTGGGTCAAATTCTCATCTCTCTAGTCCAAAAGGCAGAACATATAGGAAAGACTGAAAGACCCACCCACACTAGAGTCAAATATTTTCTCCTGAGCTAATGAGCTAAAAAGGAGCAAAAACGCACTTGGACAGTAGCCAAGACACGTTGTATAGCAATGGCTCTTGGCTTTTCGGGCTCAATGGACCACTCTTCCTACACAAATATCACCAGACATAATGTAGTTAGACCTAATCATATATGCAATAGGCCCAATGTTTTCTGTAACTGATGCATGGATTTCCCATGCACCACACTCCACACAATCTACACAAAGATTGACAAGCAGAAGTACAGCCAGGAATGGGTCCCCGCTACTAGATTAATACATGGAGCCTGTGGCCCTTTTTCTTGGAGCCCTACTGCTATCATGTGGCCAGAAAAGAAGACAGCTGGGAAAATGAAGCTGCCACTGTCACTAGAATAATTAATTTAGCCTGGAGCAACCTCTTGTGCATCTCCAAGGTGCCCTGGGAAAGAACAAGCAGGATTAGCTGACAGAGTATCAGTTGAACACTTGAGAGACGAGGTATCAAATTAATCTAATTCATATGTTGCATTTTTTTAACAAAGTCCTTGAAAAATTGAGTGATATGAGTCAATGCATGCAAAAGCTTCAAAGGAACCAGAATATTTTTGTCTTAGTTACTAGCAGGCATCCCACTGATACAAACATATGAGACTTTACAGGTGATGTCTACCCTGATAAATAAAAAAGACTACGGAGCCCTAAAGGCAAATGTCAAAGTGGCTCATGGCCATCTGGCTAAACTCTCTTTCTTCCGCCCTAAAGCAATGTGGTGTAATCCAACCTGTCCACTGAGAGCAGCCACTAACTTGTGTTATTCTCCAAAACATGCCAAGGTTTTGTCTCAAAAAAATGCTATTAGGCAGAAACTTGAATTATGCCAAAGTGCTAATTCCTGAACACTAAGGACACTTGTAGCATGGCACTCAACGCCCTGCCTTGGCTCTGCTCTGTCTACTGGAGCAGGCATAGTCCTAGAATCCTCTCAGTCCTAGTAAACTCCTTTGGCCTTCACAGCAAGGTCTGCAAAAGCCAATTACACCCAATTTCAGGGCTTGGAGCTCTTGTGTTAATACAACTTGATTCTTCAACATTTTTGAAGAGCAGAATCCAACATTCATTGCTTATAAAAACATACATGACAAATATCCTCAGTTAGCAGATATTTTTTTCTTAGTGCTGATGTAACCTGCCATGGTTGTGGCAGGATTTTCCATACCTTGTTATTTCATAAATATGTGTTCAAGGCCCAAGCATTTCTGTTCTCTTTCCCAGAACAATTTTAAAAGACTGAGGAACACCAGAAAAAACAAGTGGGTAAAGCTGCTAAGATTGAAATGGCTCAGATGGACTTAGACTGGCACTGAGACACAGCTCCTCCTAGCACCCCGGTTGCCCATACTGGGCTGGAGGTTCAAAGGCAGGGTCCCTACACATCATGCAACTGATACTACATGGAGTAAGTGGGTTGCACTAATTACACAAACAAGCTCGAATAGGAAATCCCAGTCACCCAGGAATTCTAGAAGTCATCATAGACTGGCCAGAGGGCAAAGATTTTGGAATGTCACCAGAGGAGGAGCTGATGCATGCTGATGAGGCCCCACCATATAATAAACTGTCAGAAAGTGAAAAGCAATATTCCTTATTTACCTAGGGGTCCTGTCACATTGTGGGAAAGCATCATAGATGTAAGGCAACTGTATGGAGTCCTCGACAATAAGTTGCAGAAACTGCTGAAGGAGAGGGTGAACTGAGTAAGTTTGCTGAGGTGAAAGCCATCCAGCTGGCCTTGGACATTGCTGAACGAGAAAAGTGGTCAGTACTTTATCTCTATACTGACTCATGGATGGTGGCAAATGCCCTGTGGGGGTGGTTGTAGAAACAGAGAGCAGAGAACCAGAGGGAGGTGTGTGTGTGTGTGTGTGTGTGTGTGTGCACTGCGTGGTCGGGATGAACATATAGGTGGTGAGCTCTTGTATTCTTTCCTTGTATTTGGCTTGTCATTATTATTATTAGTGGTAGCAGTAGTGATTTGTGTTATACCTTAGTTACTAAATTGTTCTTATGTCAACCTGTGGAAGTTGTATTCTTTCAATTCTCCTTCCCATCCCTCCAGGAGTGGGGGGAAGAACAAGGGGGAAGTGAGTGAGACAGAAAACTGCATGGCTTAGAGGCTTAAACCACGACAGTTCTTTAAAAGAGAGTTTTGACTAATTTGAAGGGTTTCTAAACATAAACAAATTTCTTAATATTAAATATTTTTGTATGGTTGGCTTTTTAAAATAGCTCCTAGAACCTCACAAGATCCATATTCATAACTGCATGCTGACCAAGAGATCAATGCCACCTCAGAAAAAGCAACAACCATAAAATGGTATGCCCACTTCAATGTCATAAACTGTGAAATTCACCAGAACTGCTCAAAATCTATTTTCTTTGATCTGATCAATGCAAATACTCACACTATTAGTAATGAAGCTCATGGACAGTATGTGACAGAATGACGAAGCCTTTCTCTTCACTTGCAGAGAATTTGTGCCAGATGTTGTAAGCGCAAACATTGGACCTCAGCCAATATGCCAGGCTGCACACATGTTCACACTATATTCCTGTTGGCAAAAGAAAACAGAGAAGGAATGTAGATTCAGGGCCTTTTCAATACTGCCTTGATGTTCAATTCACCCTTATTGCTTCCTTCAGGAAAAAAAAAAAAAAAAAAAGAATAAAAAATTTTGGAGGTGTCTTTTCAATTTCATCATTCCTTATTTTAAGCTTATATTAATTTAATAAATCCTTTGTTGAGTTCAAGACATCATGCTGGAATTCCGGAAACTAGTTAGTGGAACATGTTTAATGGAAGCCTATTTCAATAGTAAAATCAGCTACAGCTGTAAGAGTTGGGCATAAAATTTAATGGCAATATATCTTCATAACATATAGAACTGGTGGTTTTTAGCATGACTTTCCATTAAATTTAAAGAAACATGCTTGCTAGTTAGAATTCTGCCTACCATGAAAGACATAAGCCACATCTTCAGCCTTACTTTCATGTACTGGGTGGATCTGCACAACTCACATGAACATTAATGGGAATTTCATGAATGCATCACTTTGGAGAAAATACTCCCTAATATATTTTATCATTATCTTTCTAAGCAGGTAGTGATAGTATCAGTCATGGATCCAACACAGTTGTACAATGCGCATTATTAACCTAGCAGAGGGAAAAAAAAAAAAAAATGGTGCAGACATTTCCAGACGCTTTCTTCTTAAAATAGCAAAAGAAGGATCAAGTGGAAAAGCTTTGAGAATCCTGTGAGGAGGACAAGACTTAGTTGCATATTTTCCTGTAATTACAAAAGATCTAAAACCTAAGTTCACTTTTTCTCCTTCTAGGGAACACAGCAGTGCGATAATTAAGACCAACCTTATTATGTAAGCAAGTCACAGATAAGATGTACTTAACTTATCATAAACATCCAGTGGGTGAAAAGAGAAGGGAGGAATTTACATCAGAACTGTTTGAACTCTGTGCTATTTCTTTAATTTTCTCCTTTTTTCTTTTATCAGAAAAGTATTTCTTCTCATAATTTTAATATTTCAGGAGAAATTTTAGGTACTGGGGAAAATCTGGGTTTTGAAAAACAGTATTTGCAGACCACTTCATGAGAGTTGTATGCACTGATTAGGAATTTTGCTCACAACTCACCAATTTTGCCCTACCACGGGCAAGAACAAGCAAGAAGAGGAGACAGCAGCAGATTGCACTACTGCCTTAGTACTTCACTCTTCTTTCCCTAAAACAGCAACCAAGAATCTTTTCTCTGATAAGCAGTAAGATACCATTCTGTGCCTGCCCAATCTGTGATACACAGAGGTAGCATTTACCATAGAATCAAAGAATCACAGAATAGTTAGGGTTGGAAAGGACCTTAAGATCATCTAGTTCCACACCCCCTGCGAGGGGCAGGGACACCTCACATTAAACCATGTCACCCAAGGCTCTGTCCAACCCAGCCTTGAACACCGCCAGTGATGGAGCATTCACAACTTCTCTGGGTAACCCACTCCAGTGCCTCACCACCCTCACAGTGAAGAACTTCCTCCATATATCCAATCTAAACTTCCCCTGTTTAAGTTTGAAC